>JAECMU010399983.1:0-13333 GCA_016106625.1 Dracogyra subfuscus
TTTGTATATTATCAATCAGCATATATTTTCTTTTAGTAGTAATCATAAATGAAACATTAAAAAAAACAAAAATTCTTGTGTTTATGGTATTTAAATCTGAAAAAATCCCAAATGGCCGACTTCCTGAATGAAAACGGCTAACTTCTGTAAATGTTTACAACGAACTACTGCTATAACGAACCGATGGTCCTGGTCCCTTGCAGTGCGTTATAAGAGTACTTTACTGTAAATATTTCTGAATCTTAGCGTAAATACATGGTCAGGTCAGGTCATAGGGTTTAACGTGCACATTTAGAGCAAGCTGTTGTAACATACGCCTGTTCAAGACAGAAAGTTGGGGGGGGGGAGAGGTATGAAGGACCACCTGCAGGCGTGGGGGGGGGGATAAATACATGTCAATTACGGTACCAGCATTAAGTGTGTTCCAACTAGGTCATTGAACTCTGTTGACTGTTCATAACACATGCATTGCAGGGACCACTGGATTGCAGAGGTTGACAGCTTATTTGTTGAACGACACACACACACACACACACACACACACCAGTATTGTATTTATCAATAGTTTTTAAAATTCAAAATGTTATTTAAAAACTCCATCCTATGTAGTAAACATTTAATTATCTGTGTGCACAGGTTAAATAACTTCCCCTGCGCGTGCTGTAACCTCACTGTGGTGCAGGGGTGTAACATTCTCTTTGAGAATGGCCAATACAGCACAAAATTGAAGTTTTCAGTAAAATGCAGTATCCGTAAAATTCTGTGATATTTGTTTTTTTGTACAGTTCTTTACATTAATTTTGTTTAAACCTTGAATTTTTATATTTATGTTGATCATCACTTTATTTATCTATTTTTCGTGCTGGGGTGTCGTTAAACATTCATTCATTCATTCAGGTTAAATTATAACTTAGCATTCGTGATATACATGATATATTAATGATTCATGTTTTATTGGCAATGTTTTATCATGTTCAGACAAAGTGAGTTACACTGCACGATCTCACACTTGTGGTGAACTGCGACTTCCTGATGTCAAGAAAAATGTTGTCTTGTGTGGCTGGCTGCAGTATGAGCGCTTTGGTGTATTTCTTTTACTACGCGACTGGCATGGCATGACACAGCTGGTCATACCAGAAGATCAGGTATAGTTCTATACCCCAGCTAAAATTACTTTTTTTTTAACTCTCAGTTAGCATTTAAAAAGGTTTTCAAAAGAAATCTGTTATGGCAGTTGATTTTATTTTAAGGGTATTAACCTCAGCATTTACATGACTCCTGTTTTGACTTTTGTATGATAACAATGTCAAAGGGTAGCTATGTTGTAAAGTTAAAGGGAGACTAAACTCCAACATGAGCCTTATGTGTTAAAAAGATGCATACCCGGAGCACCAACACATACTGTCACTTTAACAAATGAAAAATCCATAATTTTAGAGTTGATAAAAAAACTTGATTATTGCTACTAATTGGAGCAGCCATTTTGTTTTGTTTTTTTGTGACATACAGTGGTATAGTTTGGGACGAAGTGACGTCAGCTTCATCCAACGCCTCTATGCACAGTGTAAACAAATGCTCTAATTTACGACAAGGCACTTCGCTTTCATCAACCTGACTTGTAAAACAACATAAATGACTTGATAGTGTAATAAACTATTTAACTAAATATATTTCAATTTGCATCAATAGAAGTTAGAACGAAATGGAGTTATTATATTTTACTCTTTTAAAACAATCCAAAGAAAAAATGCATTTTATTAGGCCTATTGGTAGGGTACATTCAAAATAAAAACAACCACTCACGATATTCAAGTGATAATTTAAATTTTTTTGGGACTACATAATTGGTCAATTTGGGATTTTAGATGGGAAAGTCTACTTAATCAAGGGTTTTACTGAATTACTTACAGTAATAAAGCAGGATGGCTGATAATGTCCATTACGATTTGAGGGTGTCTGCATGGTTAACACACAATACCCTGTGATCTTAATAAACGAGGCATGTCGTTTTAGATGGTGTCTGGAGACCATCTAAATAAACACCTGCCAATCAGGAACCACAGGTACAGGCCACTGAAAGAAAAGATCAATTAACCAAGAAAACGTTCTGATTATTATTTCAGTAGGCCTATGTGTGTTAATTTATGTACAAAACATAAGATAGTTATAATAATAATAATAATAAAATCTTTATTTATAGAAAGTAACTCAGTTAGATCTAAAATATTCTCCCCTGAGGCCTTCTTACTAATTATAGCAATAATAACATTAATCATATTAATTATTAAAAATAAAAACTAACAAAACCATACATGTATACAATATATATAAAAGATATTAAGACATAATTATGTAGAAAAGCAATCGTGTTTCTAAGAAGTGTTTGTAACATTTTTTCTTAAAGACATTTAAACTAGTACCTTTTTTAACATCATTAGGTAAACCCTTCCAAAACTTTTCTTGTAGTGCTCTATTTTTGGTCGGGGAGCTAACATATTTCCATCATCAATTGAGCAAAGTTCATAAATTGATGATATTGATATATGAACAGGTCTCTGAGGTACTGAGGAGTAAGTTCGTTTAGTGTTTTATAAACAAAAATGGCTTTTTGATATTCAACTCTTCTGTTTATTGTAAGCCACTTTTGTTCATGAAAAAGTAAATCAGTTGATCATCAGGTGATTTGTCAAAAATAATATGTGTTGTTGGTGACAATGGTGTTTTATTTTGTATTGAAAAATTGTTATATACTTGTTGCTGGCTTACTGGGATGCATATTATTACAGAACAATGTGATGCATCCGCAAAAATCAGTAACTGTATTATGTTTTGTCCATAAATTAACCCACATACTAAAATAATAATAGGAGTGTTTTCTTAGTTAATTGGTCTATTCTTTCTGTGGCCTGTACCTGTAGTTCCTAATTGACAGATGTATATTTAGATGGTCCCCAGTCAATGTGTCTAGACACACTAAACGTACATGTCTATTTTCTTGTGTGATAACTGCGTGGACACTCCTAAAATGGTAATAGCTGTCCTGCTTTATTACTATACAAATTTCTGTAAAACCTTTTTTAATCTAAAATTACAAAACTCACAAATTATATAGTCTTGAAAAAAAGAAAATTATTACTTAGTTATCGTGAGTGGTCATTTTTGCTCCAATGTACCCTACCAATAGACTGAATAATATGCATTTCTTCCTTGGCTTTTTATCAGAAAAATACTATAACTCCATTTTGTTCTATTGATGCAAATTGAAATATATTTAGTTAAATAGTTTATTATACTACCAAGTCATATATGTTATTTTACAAGTCAGGTTGATAAAAGTGTCATAAATTAGAACGTTTCTGTAAAAAAGTGTATATATAGTAGTTGATTGGAGCTGATGTCACTTCACCCCAAGCTTTAGCACCGAACGCTACAAAAACAAAACAAAATGCCTGCCCCCAGTTAGCAGGAATAATTGTGGGTTTTTTTATGAACTCTATAATTACGCGTTCTTCATTTATTAAAGTTAATGTGTTGGTGGTCCGGGTATGCATCTTTTCAACACATAAGACACTTGTTTGAGCTGACTGTCACTTTCACATCGATACTACTTCATCTCATATATTAGCAGCACCTTCAGCAACATTAACATGAGAGTGTTGTCACTAGATCAGTATTGTTTCTATAATTGGAGAACAAGAATGTAGGCTAACTGAGGAGAGATTGTATACTGGCAGCCTGAGTTGCCCTCAGTGGAACCACCTGGATTTTATTCCATCCCAACCATTGCTTCATGACTGGTATATTATTATTAAAGACTATGGTATGTGTGGTCCTGTTTATGGAAATGTACATGTAAACGATCCCTTACTGCTGTTCAGTAGCAGTACCCAGCAAGTTATTTGTCAATCATTATCTAAACTAAGTGTCAAAATAATTTTTAAGTGGTATCCAGTTTAGAGAGATTCTCTTCTGTACTGATATTTAAAAAAGTCTTGTTTTGAGGGAATTCCAATTTACAGAGTGTCTGGTTCTGACAGGTTTGACTGTACATGTATGTTAGACATCAAATAGCCAAAGTTTAAAATGTACTGATGTATCATTAAACCAATATTCCTTCCTCACCTCTATGACTGTTAAATACTGACATGGATTATTTGGTTAACTGCATTGTGATGTCATTTACATGGTAGGTTTTTTGCATTTTAATGACCACTTTGTATGAGGTACAGTAAGTAAAACACTGATATTGACAAGAATATTGTTAGTCGCTGAGATGATTAAATGAAGATTACTTTATTAACAGACTTCAGATACGATTGATTAATAATTAAAACATTAAAATATATTTACATGGATATATTTTTTATGGTTTTTCTTTTGTAGAAGGATGTTATGTCAGAAAAAATAACAAATCTTCCGTTTGAATCCGTTCTGCGAGTGCATGGATGTGTTCAAGCTAGACCTGAAGGACAAGCAAATGAGGTATTTCGGAAAAACGGTATTTAATAAAACTATTTCATAATGGCCAACATTAAAAATATGTCTATATTGTTAAAATCAGCCATATCTACTCTTTGCCAGAGTAGAAACAATTTATCTTACAACCTGTGGTTTTCAAAGATATTTTCACTTTTTAGATACACTTGAAGCCATTCATAAGATAAACCTTCTGTAATGGGTACTTGTGTATTATTCTCTATGTCTAATTTAATAATTATATAAGATTTATGTTATAATTCATGTCTCATTTCTTCTACAGAAAATGAATACCGGTGAGATTGAAGTTGTTGTAAAAGACCTTCACATTCTAAACAGATGTACACCTAGACTGCCATTTGAAATCAAAGATTTTTTCAAGGTAAAAAGTGTTTTGTTTTATGTCAGGAAAAAACAAATCTTCCATTTGGATGTATATGTATTTTTCATATGCAAACCCTAACAGTTGTACAACTTTTATTTTAAAGACTTTTTCTTCACATTATTAGTAAAAGTAAAGGCATATTGTCACAGGCTACTGACTTATTACATGGCCTAACAAAGTATTTCCTAAAAATATATATATTTGATTTGTCCCTAAATGTACTTTATACAACCATCTACATAACCACTATACTCCACTTATTAATGATGTTTTGTAAAAAATATAATTGAATTATGGCAATGGTTCATTTATGGCAATGGTCCATAATTCAAAAACTAACATTGCTGAGAGGGTTGACATGGATTTCATTCCATCATGGTTCAGTTTAAGTGATGCAATAGCTAGATTTGGTCTGTAAAAGGTAAGGTAATTTTTATTTATTATTAATTTTTAGAGAAATAAGGTCCTTAAATCTGTGACAGTATGCCTTTAATGCAAATTGTTTATTAATATTCATTCATCTTAGGGAGTGTTAAGAATATGAAAATATTTTCTCATAAGACTGAGAAATCTGTATTATAAACTAACAAATATCTGATTGAGAATGGAACTCAATTTTGCATTAATTCTAGAAAGTATTTACAGTATACAAATATGTTTGCATTAATTCAGATTAAGGAGTTGCTGAGAATGCAGTACCGTTACCTTGACATCAGACGACACGAACTGCAGCGAAATCTACGCCTTCGGTCAAAGATGGTCATGAAAATGAGACAGTTTTTGTCAGAACTGCATGGTAGAGAATTACTGTTATTTATAATTACATTTACTTGCAACTAACAAACGTATTGACAAATATAACAGTACTGTTGTTATCCATTTCTCTGTGTAATGTTTTATGTGTTACATATTTCTCCACTGTATCTTGTATAACTTTATTTGGTACACATTATTATATTGTCTCCTTTTAACATAATGTGTTTTTGTTAATGATGTAAAATATGTGTGTATATATTTAAATATTATTATGATATTATAAATATTTAAAAAAAAATCTCTTTTATCCAAAAATGTTAAGAACATTAACAAGAAATTAAAAACATTAATTAGTACATTTACGGCATTACACTTATAGCAGGCTTCGAAATTCACGACGGCTCCACGGCATTTGCCGTACTGCCTTGTGCCTTTGCCGTGATGCCTAAAAATTACCAGTTACTTTACGGCCATGAATAGCTGTGCCCTTTTAATTTTCTGCCGTGGTGCCCCTTTTGTGTATGTTTGTTTTTTAAAAACTTTACACGATGTTTCTCGGTAGTGTTTGTATACAGTTTCTTGGTCATGTATTATAATTGCACACTGAACATAACAAATGATATATGACGGTTGAAACATACAGGTTACAGGGGAAAAAAACACACCGTAAATTGCCGAAAGTTTTTTAACGTCGTACATTTACGGAAAAAACCCCACGTAAATAGCCGAAAAAGAATCCTGGGCAGTTATTTGGCCTAATGAACGGACCAATGCTAAAATCACCCAAATTAATTTATTTCCAATAAACTGAAACACTGAAATAAATGTTAACTGTTTAATGTTTGTCGTTATTCTTGAATATTCCGTTTATTTAATTATTACCCATGCTCAGCAGTTGATAGACCTAGGCTATACATCACTGGCGTAGGAAGTGGGGATTGGGGGTACTTTGTAGCAGCATCGATGGTTTATATATTAATTGTATACGTGTGTCTGTGTGCCCACCCACCCCACCTTTTGGTATCTTCCTACAGGCTACACCCGTGTATATTAACAAATTCTGGATACTAGGACTAAACAGTAGCCAACAACGAACATTGTACTAAGTCTTCTTCAAATGACCTTCACCTTTGCATGCGAAAAAAACCCCGCGATAACTTGTAGTCTGTGCATGTGGTATCGAGAAATCCTTGATTGTTTTTTTGAGATCGCACGTTGTTGTTTTTGGAAAATAAACCTACAATGTATGAGATGACTGGAGTTAAGATAATACGATATATTTCCCACTATAGGCCTACAGTAGTTAGCACTTTGTAATAAAAGCCGTTTAATGGTCACACACGTTACCGTACTGTCATGCGATCTCGTGTGTCACCAATTACCGTGGTACATAATAAGAGTACGCGTTAATTTCCAATTTCAAACAAATTAGTTCTGCTCATATCCATTCAACGTCCATGCATGTCTAGTCTGGGTCCAGACTCTTAACAACGCCAGTGATTGGGTCCAGGGCGTGGCGAAAGAAGGTGCCAAAAGGTGGGGTGGGGATGTATAGAAACCATCGCTGCTCCCCCCCCCCACACACACGCACACACCCTCAACCTCCATTTAACACACACACGCACACACACACACACACACACGCACACACATTACAAATAATTCATAAATGCTGAAAACATACTTAAGAAAATAGGCCATGGTGTCCTCCGAGAATGTTTACGTTTTTGTGGATACGGTCACATATGACAGAATGGGATTTCACTCCACTTTCTTATTCTATAATTAAATGGGTCATTTGGTTATTCTTGTTATTACAATTATGTTTATTGGAGAAAAACTTAAAATTAAGGTAGATTTTTTTTTTATTATTGTTAAATAAAAAATAAATAATTAAATACTGTTTTGTTTAATGACACCACTACACTACTTTGATTTATTGATGAATGACCATTTTAACAGAATTACAGATAAAGGTTTTTTTCTTTTTTTTCTGGTTAAATTGATTTCCTAAAAAAGACTGCCTTGGTGCCCTTTGAAAATATATGAACGTAGCCTTTGTGCCTTTTAGGTTAGCCTTGGTGCCCTTTATTTCCTAGATTTTTAAAGGATATTATAGCCTGCCCTTTTAACACCGAATTTCGAGGCCTGCTTACAGGTTATTTGTGGTTTGTGTACCTAAGACAAATTTATATAAATCTTATAAATTAATATTCAGTTTTCACTATAATGAGGAACAATGGCATGGTACTTATTTAAAATCTTTATAATGATGCAATAAACATTGTATTTCCATTAATCATAAGTAAAACCTCATTACACACATTGTGTGAAATATACAAGAATTATACTCATTTCCGTGGCTAACTTTATATCAAACACAACATTTATTAATTGTAAAAAAAAATATATATTGAAGTGTACCCTTGTTACCAACATTTTTCTACACAAACATACAAAATTAACTGACACAAGTATTTTAATATAGCTAATTGGTCTTTTCTTTGTCTTGCTGTGACGTGATTTTGACATGCATCATGTGTATTGCTGTCAACTATGGGCCAGAGTCTGGCACTTCAGATCCATCATAGTTACTTCCCTTATGTTATTTTGGCAAAATGAGAATGATTTTGTTTTATGCCTACAAAAATGTCATTTAGCAGGAGAAATTGTCTCCTGCACAGGATGTCAGGAGACTTCATCAAATGCCAGGAAACTCCTGCCAAATCCAGGAGGATTGACAGATCTGTGTAAAAAGTACATTGGCACAGATAAGACTTTGGATGAAGTAAATGGGTTTACACTATGTGCAAGTAAAGCAAATCCATATGTAGAAATACTCTTTGTAATTATTTTTCACTTTGCAGAGTTTGTTGAAGTTGAGACGCCAACACTGTTTAGAAAAACACCAGGTGTAAGTATACCGTGTAAATATTCAACTAGCCGATGAGGTCTGGGGTTCACAGTTATGTGTAGCATGGGATAACACAGTTTAACTTTGTAGAGATCACATTTTACTTCCTGTGTAATCAAACAGAAACAAGTGATTTGAGGTAAAAGGAGTACACAAACACTTAAGTTCTTTAGAAGACAGTGTACTTTTAATTTTTAAATAGTTTTTTGTCTATAAAGGCCAATATAATGCTTTATGCTACATTTTTTACAAGTATATTTTTTTCATATCAGATATCTTTATATTCCTTTTTTCTTTTATGAAACATGAAAGAATCTATTAAAAAAAAAAATGAATGTTTATTAGTAACTACTAATAGTTCAGAACATGTAGACCTAAGTTTGCTGCAATTTGTAAGATGTTATCGACTTACATACACTTTTTAGTGATTGTAATTTCATATCAAATATATTTTTTTGCATATAATATTAGTGGCTGTATATTAAATGTGTTTCTGATCGTTCTACTATTTGTACTAGGTTAAATTTCAATTTATTTTCTAAAATATGTTTTTCGTATGTACGAAATTATTTGAAGACTAAATCCTGTTACAAATATTAAGATGACCACAAACACATTGAATATACAGACACTGATATACTGAAGAAGAAAATATATTTAATATGTAAATTTAATTGTAGAAATATTTTATTAGTCGAAAACATCTTACAATGCATCAAACTTAGGAATGTCCCTTTAAGTAAAACAAAAAGCCCACTGAAACTCCAGTTAAAACTTCTTAATCTGGTACTAGTACATTCTTTGATCTGACATTTAATATCACAATTTGCTCATCTAATGATATTGTTTTTTGCTGGATTTATGTAACAATATAATTACATAATTTACAATATAGGGTGCCAAAGAGTTTGTGGTTCCCAGCCGATACCCGGGCAAATTCTACAGTCTTCCACAAAGTCCACAGCAGGTTGGTCATATGAGTTTCTTTAAAGCATTGTCTGAATGATTTGACCTTTAATTATTAATGTTGATACGAGTGTAAACAACCATTATCATTTCATTCATGCATATTCACAGGATGTTTTTTTTTTAAATCCATTTTTGCAACAATGTCTATTTGTTTTGTTTAGACAAGTGTGTCTGTATGTGTTTAATAATGCATAAAGTTGGACATATAAAACATTTACCTAAAGAAATATAAAATAATTTTTCATCATCAGGGGAGACAACCCATAATCTACATTTAAACACAGACATGATTCGGCCTTTTCTGTTCTACCAAACTGGAGCCTAATTCACAAAGATCTCTTAGGCTCTGCTAGACAACAGTGCATCTTCTTTAAGTCTTTTTGTATTGCACTGTGAGACCACAAAGAGAAAAGAGTTTAGTGAATTAAGCCCCTGGTAATCAATCACATTCTACAAATTTCATCCCAAATATGTTATAACTTTATAAGCTGACTAGATAAAATAACATATTGTGGTACCTGATTCAATAGTAGGATGACGGATAATAATATTGGCTTCCTTTGGTGGACCAGTTGAGTTATTTCCCATTCCATCGAATGCTTCATGGTTTGTATATTAAATAAAAGGGCATGGTATGCTGTGTTGTGTAACATAAGGTGCATATATAACATATCTTTTGCTGTAAATCAGTAATAGCTTGTGTGAACTTTTCTAAAATTTAAAACTGTTTCACAGGTGTTTACAGTGTTTATCAAATGGTTGTTATTATGCAACAATTGTTTTCAATTTCTTGCTCCAGTCAGTGCAACATGACTGGTATATCAAAGGCCATGGTATGTGCTATCCTGTCTGTGGGATGGTGCATATAAAATATCCCTTGCTGCTAATCAAACAGAGTAGCCCATGAAGCGGGTTTTCTCTCTCAATATCTGTGTGGTCCATAACCATATGTCCGATGCCATATAACCGTAAATAAAATGTGTTGAGTGTGTTGTTAAATAAAACATTTCCTTCCTAACAATGTTCTGAGTGTTATTAAATGTTGATCTACTAACTATTCCAAGAAAGTATGATTTAGTACATAAATAAATGCATAACACACATAGCGCTGGTATCTGACATGATGGAACTATTCATCGTTTTATTAAAGCAACATTATAACCAAGTATAGACATTTTGTATGTTTCATCATAGACATAGGAGTTACAAATTTCAAATTAAAAATGGATAAATCTATATTAATATGCACTTTCCTTTGCTAAATGGAAAATGATATTTTTATCAGTATATAATCCATTATTAAAGAGGAAAAAATATCTGAGTATCTTTTTGTGTTATAATATTATAATATTATTAAACTTTAATCTAGTCAGTGAAATAACACTTTGTTTTCCCCAAAAATGGGATCAAATAAATGAATTGTTAGAAATTGTTCACTCATTATCCTAGATTAGTATTTGAATAATGTACAAAAGGTAATAGTTTAAAACTATATTTGTTTTATAATATAATGCTGTTAATCATTTGTGTAATTGTTGTAGTTCAAACAGCTGTTGATGGTCGGCGGGATAGACCGGTATTATCAGATTGCCAGGTGTTACCGAGATGAAGGTGCTAAACCAGATCGTCAGCCAGAGTTTACACAGGTAACAGCTCATTCCACGTTACTCAACATTTATGTTGAGCTCTCAGTACCGGCCTTGGTGGTGTCATGTTTAAACCATCAGACATAAGGCTGGTAGGTACAGGGTTTGCAATGTGATAACGGCTCCCATTCTTTTCTCTCTCATGAACAACTAAATCACTGTATGCTTAGGACAGCGTGCTTGAACCTTAATTGGTTATAAGCATGGAAATAAGTTGAAATAACACTGTATGGTTAATACATTAAAACATGGAAGATGTGGAGCAATACATTAATAATGAAATGTCATTCTCATGCTGAAATATTAATTAATGAAACCTCTTTTTTTTTTGTGGTTTTTTTTGTCATTACAAATATGTATGATGACAAGATGAATGGTGAAGCTGCAGTCAGGCCTTGACCTTTAGTTTTTCCAGTGGTAGCCCACCGGGCTACTAGGTTATAAAATCTAGTAACCCTCAGTAAAAACTGGTAATAATGTAATAATAATTAAACTACCACCCAAACCCCGCTTTTTTTAAAAATGTTTTAATGTTTATTTTTTAGACCTAATCTCGTAATGAAGGCATACAGAATATTATTGAAACACTTCATATGCTTTTCACGTGCAGAACTTAGTCCGAACGGTCGTAAAAAGAAAATATGATTCTTAAGAAAAAGTATTTTAATGTGCTAATCGTACGATCATGAAGATCGATATTACATATTTTAAGTATTAAAATGGCTTTAACTATCTTTAATATGTGTCATTTCGAAGAATCTTAACAAAACTTGCCTTTATTCTAAAACAATACCAGTTTTTATTGATGACAATAAACATGTAAATGCTGTGAGCCAGACAGGGGATCGCCATGTGTGTTTGCGTTATCACGTGACACGACCAGATGCCATTTTGAACGGGGATATTATGCAAAGCAATAGTAAACGATAAGAGATATTTAATTAAAAATAATTTGTAAGAAAGATTAATAATTGTAACATTGAAAACATAATAATATATTTTAATTTTGTAAACAATAATCTGATAATCTGCATATGTAGGCTGGAAGAAAATAAACAGCGATTGAGTTATGGTTTAGGTTAGACTTCAGCTGGCGGCAAATAGTCTTGATAATACAAGGCATTAGTTATAAGTTGGCGTCAAAACAACGGGCCGTATTGTTGATTGTCAAAATTACTCAACTGCCAACTGTTAGTCAGACTAGGGGAGCAATTAACAGTTCCAGCAGCTCATGGCAGTAGAGTGCACGCACATGAAAGGGTGGAATTTCAGACACCGATGACTTAAACGTCTTGCTGATTGTGGAGTGACTGGACATGTCAAAACATCTGGTAGCCCGGCGGACTACCTGGGTTAGACAACTGGTAGTCCGTATGAGAAATCGGTAGCCAAAACACCCCGGGCTACCGCTAAGGTCGAGCCCTGCCAGTGTTGCTATTTCGGTATGGGACTACTTGACAGGGTCGTGCTCCACACTTGCTGTCAGTTGAGCTATCACAGTATTAGCTGAGCCCAGGGTACATGGAACCTGCAATGTATGCCAGATAACCATCCCCCATGTGGGGTCATACACTCGGGAGACACTTTCTTTGATATAAAAACAAATATAAATCATATCATCATATCATCATATCATCATCATTATCATCATTATCATCATCATCATCATCATCATCATCATATTTTCACCTTTTGGCCAAGACAACAACAGTAGGTTTGAAACATAGTTTGGTGTAAAAACTATATTAGTTTTACTTAACAAAGATTACAAATCATGTTATTATGCTGTTGATTTTCACAGGTTGACATTGAGATGTCATTTGTTGATCAAGAGGGCATTATGCGCCTTACAGAGGAGCTGGTTTCCTGGGCTTGGCCTGAAGAAAAAGGTGTCATCAGTCTGCCTTTTCGACGAATGACGTACCAAGAAGCCATGACCAAATATGGCAGTGATAAACCAGACACCAGACTGGATATGCTTGTTAGTGTCTTTTCAGATGATTTATGTCTTAATATAGTACCATAAAGATTGATTTTAAAATTAGCATATTTTAGAATATACAAATTATACACATTACAAAAATTACCAGTTGTGTCAGATCAGTTATTTACACCTACCGTATTTTGCGGAGTATAAGCCGCTACTTATTTTTTTTCATATGGGAGGGGGCGGTTTATATAACGGTG
>JAECMU010399983.1:13505-26713 GCA_016106625.1 Dracogyra subfuscus
CAAACACACATGTACACACACATATGCGCATGCACAAATACACATGTACACACACGTATGTACATACACAAACACACATGTTCACACGCATGCACATACACAAACACACATGTACACACACACACACTCATGCACAAACACAAATGTACACACACATATGCACATACACAAACACAAATGTACACACATACACACACATGCATACACATACACATGTATACACATGCATATGCACATACACAAACACATTTACACACACACACACACACACACACATGCACATACACAAACACACATGTACACACATATAAACAGACACACAAACACACACACTTACACACAGACCCAACACACTCGCACACATTACTTACAATTTAATAATTTTAATGTTATGTACCATATTTCAGATCCAAGATGTGAGTGATATGTTTAAAGACACAAACATAGAAATGTTTCAAAAAGTCTTGGCCAAGGACACTGGATCTGTACAAGCCTTGAGAGTGCCAGGATTTTGGGTAAGAAATTTAATATGCTATAGATCTTAACCTATAGGACAGCATTGACCCACCCCACCCCTAATTTCAAGCCCTAAAAGAGAATATTTGTTTCAAATTTCTTTTTTCTTCATAATTCTTGTGCATTGAATTTCAAACTTAGTAAAGTCTAATAATGATGCTGAAGGGACTGGATCAAATAGCCTTTGATAACAGGGATTCAAGTTAAGCTTAAAGGCACACTGTCACAGATTTAAGGACCTTATTTCTCTAAAAATGAATAATAAATTTGTATGGACCGTATCTAGCTATTGCATTACTTTAACTGCACCATGATGATGTCAACCCTCTCAGTAATGTTAGTTTTTTAATTATGGACCATTGCCATAATTCAATTATTTTTACAAAATATCATTAATAAGTGGAGTATGGTGGTTATATAGATGGTTGAATAAAGTACATTTAGGAACAAATTAAAAATTAAAAAAAAAAAATTGATTGGTTAACATGTTGATAAGAAAGAGTAGCTATGTGTTGGTGACTGGTGCATTAAAGATTGTGGTATGTACTGTTCTATCTTTACAAAATATTATAATAATATTGGAATATTTTATTATTTTAGAAACACTGTTCAAACAAAGATATTGAATCTCTGATCACATTCGCTAAGAAAGGAATTTCAAATGTGGTAAGTACTAGTATTTGTTACCATTAATTTTGTTCTTGTACCATGTTTACAGGGAACATTTTGTTTTTAAATGTTTTATTTGCGACAACTGATTAGCAATTGAAAATTGAGTAGCAACTACTATTTGACATTCTAGAATTGTATATGTAGCAATCTCTGAAATTTGTCAGCAAATCTCGACACAGTACTGAACAAAATGTTCCCTGGTTTATGTTGCTTTTCCATTGACAAAAGTGTGTAATAAATCAGTATAATCACACTTTTTAAACCCCACTGATGACTGAGCCAAACTTTCTTATTGCAGACCGGCCTCGGTGGCGTGGTGGTTAGGCCATCGGTCTACAGGCTGGTAGGTACTAGGTTCAGATCCCAATCGAGGCATGGGATTTTTAATCCAGATACCGACTCCAAACCCTGAGTGAGTGCTCCACAAGGCTCAATGGTAAGGTGTAAACCACTTGCACCAACCAGTGATCCATAACTGGTTCAACAAAGGCCATGGTTTGTGCTATCCTGCCTGTGGGAAGCGCAAATAAAAGATCCCTTGCTGCCAAATCAGAAAGAGTAGCCCATGAAGTGGCGACAGTGGGTTTCCTCACTCAATATCTGTGTCATTAACAATATGTCTGACGCCATATAAGCGTAAATAAAATGTTTTGACTGCGTCGTTAAAACATTTCTTTCTTTTTTTTCGTTCTTATTGCAGTGTACAGCATTGTACATGTCATAAAGCTTATTCATAGTATGCATGGTTATTTGTACACTGTCAGTGTTTTTATTGAGCATTTTATAAAAGCGTTGGACTCGCTTACTACTAGTATTTTTATGTGTTAACTATTCTTTATATCAAGGGCTCACAACCAGAACTGGTTATATCCAGTCTTTGTGGAAATGAAAGTAGTCCACTGTTCCCTATTGTGTTTTTTTGTTTTTTTTTTGTTTTTTAAAGGATTGGGCGGGATGGATATGAAAATTGGAGTAATACAAAGCTAAATAATGTTTAGAAATAAATAAAACTGCTTATGTTAAAGAATATTTCAAATATTAAAATTTGGTGGTGGGTCTTTTGTTTGTTTTTTTAAAACTTAATTTAGGACATATCCATTTCTGTTTGTCAGCCGTATTATATTAATGATGTATATTTTTTTGCCTTTTATTTATTTTATTTCTGCTCATTGCCTCCATTTCCCTTTCACCCCAACTCATTCCTTATTCTCTGATAGTTAGCACAGTTATTTTAATATTTTCTATTGTAAGATGATTCAGACAAAGTGCATCAATTATTTCCATGTTTTCTATTGTAAGATAATTCAGACAAAATGTCACAGTTATTTCCATGTTTTCCACTGTAAGATGATTCAGACAAAGTGCAACAGTTATTTCCATGTTTTCTATTGTAAGATAATTGGACAAAGTGCCACAGTTATTTACTTCATTTTATCTTCATATTTATTGTAATGGGTTAGAGCATAGTCATTAAATCTATTGTTTCTATGTTCCTTGTTCTGATAATAAATACATGATTAAATAAGTGATGCATATAATTTATGAAACTTACTATCCAATTGCATTATTCATTTGTTCTTGTTTTTGAACTTTGATAATTCGCAAACTTGTTTCAGACATTTTTTATAGAACACAATTCAGTGGTATTGCACAACAAATTAAAAATAAATAAATATCAAAAGTTTTTATTTGTAAGGGAACCAATATTATTAGCACATGTTCTTGGCAAATTACTCTGAAAAATTGTGAAACATTGCTTGTTACTAAAAAGTAATTGTGGAATTTAGAAATATGCAACAAGGAAATATAAGTCTTCAGACTCAGGTTGTACTTTTTTGTTTTATATGCTGCAAATTTAATTCTAAAAGTTGCATTGTGTAAACATGCCTTAAACAATAGATGGTATTCAAGTTCTGTAATGAACATGCTGTTTATTTACAAAAGAAGAAAAAACATCAAATATAATTAAAAATAATGTTAATTTATCAAGGTAAGTGCATGTTTAGTCGACTAAAGTTACTGTAATTTGGGAAGTGAAGAGTACATAACACATTAAGAATGGCTAAAATGTACATTAATGAATTGTTTTATTTACAAAATGCTAATGACTGCTGAAACAAATAACCATATTAGACATATAATTATATTATATTTTATTATCTGTTCAGTTTTTCAGTCTCAAAATGGTATGACAAGAAATATTATCTTACACGGTTTATCATAACCATAATCTTTTACACAGTAATATAATAACCCTATACAAAAAATAGAGTAATGGTTAAAATGGAGAGGCTATACCACTGGCTATTTCTAATCCAATAATAATTTAGATATATACATATGGAATCAAAAGGTACAAAACTAATATTGAATCTGTATAATGAAGAACTCAAGTGATAATTATTATATCATGGCACATATTCACACTCATTGCAAAGATACATCTGTTAACTGTACAAGACAAACGTCCATAATGTATGGCATCAACTTTCATAATGACCCATTAGATAATCCATTAAATAATCCATTAAAACTTTGTCTACTCCAAAAGGATCCCATCTTTTAACTAAGCGCTGCATTTTGCATGCATCACAAAAGTAGATTAATGTTCATCACATTTTTCACATATTTTCTTCAAATATACCAATCTACTGGATTACAAGGAGGGATATTTGAATAAACTAACTGTCTGTGCAAAATGTAGTTTCGAGTCTATTTAGCCTTATTAATTAAGTCCTCTAATCCAGGCAGGTTCAATATCACAGTTTGAAAATCCTTTCTCATTAATTTCATTATTTTCAAAATAGCCTGACAATTGTCTCTCTTGTAATACAAGTATATGGGTTAGGGAAACTATTGGCGTGGTTTCACGAGAAAGCTGTTCAAGCATGCCTGTCGTGGGCACCATTGCTGTGTCTTCACCAGAGAGTTCTGTTCAAGACGGAATACATGTCTATAAACTTCACACCTTTAATACTATAACTTGAAAATTGTCTCCCTTTGAAATTATTATCGAGTGTTCTTAACAAAACACAGTTATTTCCCTTGGTCAACTGCTAGACCCATCCTGAAATGATTCCATCTCTAGGGTAATCTGGATCAGGTGTCTTGCACACAACCTCTTCAGTCTCTTCATCTGAGTGAATCTCTGCCTTATGTCTCGTTTTATCAGATGATGATTTGTCTGTGGTAGATGGCTTATTATCAGATACACGCTCAATTGCTGAATGAACTATCTCTATTGTGTTTTCTTGAGTCTGTCTTTGACCAGTGTCTGGTGATGATGCCTCTCTACGTGGGATCCTTTCAATGCCGTACTCTGATACCGATACTGATTTCGACAGTTCAGTATTGCTTTGATGTTGGATGTTGCCTTCCCAGGCTGCTTCTTGAGATGGTCCTGTATAAACAATTGCACTTCTGCTTCGTGGAATGAAGTTTGTCTGCTGATGCTGTGATGGTTCTGCTCTGTCAATATAAGGTGCAAACCTGACTTTCTCCCTCAGATCTCCATTACTTCTGACCCACAGCACGGGATCAAAGCTCACCTCAGTAGGACTGAATCTGGCTGGCTGGACTTCAGATCTTCTCTCGGTAAACTGCATCACTTCATATGGTCTTGCTCTGACGTATTTTGGTTCATGGCCCCAGTCCTCACCATACCTCTTCCAGTGTCTGTATTCCTGTGATAATTTCCTTTTCCTTCTCTCGTTTTCCTCACTGTGCCTCCTGATGGCATTCTGCATGTCGCTCCTGACTCGTGGATCCGGCAGAGTTGCCCTTCTGGTGAACCAGCCGTCTGGTAGCTCCCAGGTGCTTTGACTCTTATTAGACTGTATTTGAGGCCTTAAGCTGTGTGTTCTTTCCCTTGGGAATGCAGGTGGATACACGGGATATCCATTGTATGGCATCTTGTTTGGTGGAGGTAAGGTCATGCATCTGTCTGAATCTCTGCCCTCATGGTATCTTTTATTGAGAGCATTCCACTGCAGAATCTGCCAGCGGTCACGACCCATAGAGTCCCATCTTGCCGAGGGGTGATACCTCTCCATAATATTATACTTCCAAGGATGACTCTTATAGGGATGTCGTCGAGATTTTTCATCACTTTTTTTCTCTTTCTTGTCACACTTCTTTTCTTTCTTCTTTTCTTTCTTTTTTCTTTCTTTCTCTCTCTGCTCTTTTTCCAGCTTGGCTTTTTTCTTTTTCTTTTCATCATCAGTTTTGCCGTTTTTAAAATCTTTTTTGTCAGGTATAAAATATCCATTTGCCAAACCATAATTGTAAGGATAACTGCTATTGGCTACAGTTAAATTGTATGGATAGTTTTCATTGGCTAGTATGTGAGAACGAGGGTATTGGCTGTGCACTGGATAAATGTATGGACCGTATCCATTTTCTAGGTTGGGCTGACTGAATGAAAGTTTCTTACTTGTCTGATCATAACCTGAACTGTGATCAGGAATGGAAGATGGTGTTTGAAAATCTCCATTTTGTAATGGCTTCATTTTCAGTTTCACATGTTTGTCAATGTCATTCTTGAGGTCATTTGGATAAGCTTCGATGTCTGATTTATCCGTAACACGGACTCGGTCAATTTTCACTTCTTTTTCACTGGCAGCAGCCTTCTTCAGATTTGGCAGATCTTCCTTTCTCCATCTGAGGTAGTAGTGACACACCAGACCACCAACCATGACAACAAGCACAAGGAGAGCTCCTATTGACCCGAATATCGACAGATAAAGAAGGCGGACGTCACATTCAAAGACTCCAACATTGTAGTTTACTATCACCTTCCCAGCTCTTTCTAGTGGAGAGTTACAGATATAACTTGTGTTTGAGTTATTCACAACCACAACATTCTTGTTTATTAGCATCCATTTTACTAGTGGGATCAGGTCACATCCACAGTCAAAAGGATTGTTAGAAAAATCTATTTGCTTCAGTTTCTCAAGTTTGCTGAAGAGTTCAGGAATAATATATGGCAGTTTATTATTTCTAAGGGAAATAACTTCTGTATTCTTGCTAAACTCTAATGCAGTTGAGTTTATGAATGTTAGGTCATTGAAACTCAGATTAAGAGTAATTAAAGAATACAAATTTTGGAATAGTTTTGCTAAATTTTCCTCCTCTTTGGGCGTTCTCATTTTGTTTCTGCTTAGATCCAAATGTGTCAAGTTTGATAAATGCTTAAAAGTATCACTGTGGAAGGTTTTTATCATGTTGTTTGATAAGTCCAGTGTTTTCAGTTTGTTCATGGTATAAAATGTGTGGTAGTCCACATTACTGATCCTGTTGTTGGACAGATTAAGCAGACGTACATCTGACCAACTGCAGTAGTGGATCTGAGTTAGCTGGTTTCCAGAGAGGTCAATGACCTCAGGAGTGTTTGGCAGAAATGCACGGTGGTCAACATCAGCTATAATGTTTCCACGAAAAAAGGTTTCTTTGATACTCCTTGTTGCAGAAAATACAAATGGCCCCAGAACAGAAATATTGTTGTAACTAATGTCAAATTTAGTTAGTTTTGTTGCCAAGGGCAGTAACTCTACAACCGAAATGTTATTTCCTGCCAAATTTAGAACCTCCATTTCTGAAGTACTGCCAGGTAAAACCATGCCATCGAGATGATTAAAACTCAAATCGAGATGTTTTATGTGTTGTAAAGAAGATATTTGAACATCTGACCTGTGCCTAAAGTTGTTGTAAGATGCTCGAAACACCTCTAAAGCAGAAAGTTGTTTAATTATTGATCCATCAATGTGACTGATGTTATTATGGGATATGTCGAACTCTTTTATGTTTCCAAACACAGCAAATTCAGGACTGAAGCTTTCCAACTGATTGAAACTTATGTCTACTGTGTTTAGATTTCGAATACTGTCAAATGTTCCATTATTTACTGCAGCAATCAGGTTGTGAGATAGGTTAAGATAATCCAAGGTTAGATACTGGGTGTTGACAAAAAGCGTGTCTATATTACTTAAATCCATATGTGATATATCCAGTCTTTTAAGATTTTTTCTTTCAAGTTCTTGTAAAATATTACTAAGGTTTTCTGTTGAAAGGTCTTTGTTCCCTGATAGAATTAATTCATATAATCCATGATAGGAGCTCATAGTTCCGTTCTCAATGGAAGTTATTTGACAATTAGCTAGATTTAGCGTTCGCTTCACTGACGTGCTCCACGGTTCTATCATCTCAAATGCATCCTGGGAAATCTGGCCAAAATTGTTGTACGACAGGTCAAATATTTCCACGTTAGTGAGCACTTGTAAACGGACTCCGAACTTAAGCTCAGAGAAGTAGTTGTCAGAAAGGTAGAGCTCTTTAAGATGGTGGAGATACTTGAAGGCGGGTTCCACCAATGTCTCTAGCCTGTTGCTGCTCAGATTCAACACTTCCAGCTCAGTGTTGTCACTGAACAGATCCTCCTGCAGACGTCGTATCTGGTTGCCCATCAGGTTGAGCCTCTTCAGTTTAAAGAGTCCTTTGAAACTGCAGCCTATGATTCGGACAATGCCATTCTGTGAAAGGTCTATGTCAGTGACGTTGCGCATGTAGGACCATGTTCCGTTAATCACTGGACCCAGAAAGTTGCCCGAGATGTCGAAGACTCTTGTCGAGGCTGGCAGGTGTGGTGGGATAAACATCAAAGATTTGTTTGAGCAGTTTACGGTAGTGCTGCTATGGTTACAGTCACAGTGCTTTGGGCAACCATGGGTGAAGGTCATCCACATTGTGATGAGCAGCATGGACCAAACCAAAGGGAACTGCATGGTGCTGGTGACCTCTTCTCAGTCTTTAGGATGAACACCTGGAAAAGAAACAGATCCATTTAATGTATAAAGGACCAGCTGGTATTGGGGATGAATTTCAGTCATCATTAGTATTTAGTGTTTTAATCTCAGTATTAAGTAAAAGGGGTAATGTGCCATTGAATATCAATACATTGAGATGGAATACCAGTAATATGAGATTGAATTTCAGTAATGTGAGATGGAATGTCAGTATTGTGAGATGGAATGTCAGTATTGTGAGATGGAATGTCAGTAATGTGAGATGGAATATCAGTAATGGGAGATTGAATGTCAGTAATGTGAGATGGAATGTAAGTAATGTGAGATTGTATGTCCACAATGTGAGATTGAATGTCAGTAATGTGAGATGGAATGTCAGTAATGTGAGATGGAATTTCAGTAATGTGAGATTGAATGTCTGTAATGTGAGATTGAATGTCAATAATGTGAGATGTAATGTCCGTTATGTGAGATGGAATGTCCATAATGTGAGATGGAATGTCAGTAATGTGAGATATAATGTCTGTAACATGAGATTGAATGTCAGTAATGTGAGAGATATAATGTCTGTAACGTGAGATTGAATGTCAGTAATATGAGGTGGAATGTCAGTAATGTGAGATTGAATGTCAGTAATGTGAGATTGAATGTCAGTAATGTTAGATGGAATGTCAGTAATGTGATGTGGAATGTCAGAAATGTGAGATTGAATATCAGTAATGTAAAATGGAATGTCAATAATGTGAGATGGAATGTCAGTATTGTGAGATTGAATGTCAGTAATGTGAGATTGAATGTCAGTAATGTAAAATGGAATGTCAATAATGTGAGATGGAATGTCAATAATGTGAAACTGAATGTCCGTAATGTGACATTGAATATTAGTAATGTGAGATTGATTGCCAGTAACATGGTTAACGTCTGACATTGTAGATTTTAGTTGCAGTCACTATTTCCTGTTAGTGTTGCTGTGACCTCTCAGGTTTCAGAGATTGAAACTTTACATAAACAATTTATGAGTTATGCAAAAACAAACTCAGGCAACCCATTTCGCCCTCACATAAAACTGTACCCATGATTTTCAGATGTCTGCCCCATATTTCTTTCCATCACATTTTACATTATGTTGGAGGCTGGTGTATTGTGGGGTGTTGTGCTGATCAAAATTATATTTTATGCCTTCTGTTTGATTGTATAATTATATTACTTGAGTGTTTAGTATTTGATATCAGTGACTATTACCCATAGATGTGGTAATTTCTAGAACCAGACTTCATTAGAGTGTTTAGTATTTGAGAACAGAACTAAATTGCTACATGTCTAAGAAGTGTGTGCCTTACCTTGTTAAAATATTTAATAAATTATATGTAATAAAACTGTTTTTCCATAAAATAGTTAAATACCTTTAAATTAAATACCATTAACTAATATTAAATTAATAAAATATACCAGACTGAGTGTATTAAACCTGCATTATACCATAAAACTGGGGTATGTCGAAGCCCAGTGGTAAAGCTTTGGCTTGATGTGCAGTCTGTCTAGGATCAGTCTCCATTGGTGGGCTCATTGGACTATTTTTCGTTCCAGCCCCTGCACCACAAATGATATATCAAAGGCCATGGTATGTGCTATTCTGTTTGTGTGATGGTGCATATAAAAGATCCCTTGACACTAAGGGGAAAATGTAGTGTTTTCCTCTCTGAGACTATGTCAGAGGTACCAAATGTTTGACATCCAGTAGCCAATGATAAATAAATCAATGTGCTCTACTGGTGTCGTTAAACAAAGCAAACTTCTTATACCATAAAACAGTTGAAAAAATTATATGTAGTAAAATTGTGCCATACCATATAATAGTTATTATATCAATATAAAACAGCTGAATAAATATAATGAATAAATAAATAAATAAAATAAATATAATAAATAAATAAATAAATAAATAAATTGTAATAAAACTGTGCCTTACCACAGACCAATTAAATTGTATATCAATACAATACAGTTCAATAAAATATAAATATATACCAGTAATAAAACTGCATTATTCCCTAGAACTGTAATACAAATCATATGTAATAAGCTGTGCCTCACCTTTGTGCTTGTCTAGCTGTCTTGTAAATATGGAATCATTCTTGGTGCAGAAACATTCGGTAATGGCCAGCTGTGGAACCCAGTCTGGTTCCTCCCCCTTCTTAATTAGTTTCCAATTAGCGGCGTTAGTTTTAGTTGGAAAAGCCAATCCCTGGCCAGAGATAATTTATCAGTCAGCTGATATTTGTGTTGGTGACATTCAGGTTACTCTGATACCGTTGGCGTTTCCATTCCATTGTAATATACATATGCTAATTAATGGGATTTTTGCCTCCTGTTTTATTTGTTCTCCATTTGTAGTAGAAACAAATATTAACATCAGATGTTTTGATGTGTAAATATGTTTCATTAATATACACCTTACTTTGATGTATTTATTGTTGTTTGTTGAGTCTTTTTGTCATTATTTTTTATGCTCGACTATAGTTAATGTAACTGAGAAATGTTTGAAGGCAATGTGAAAAAAACCTTTACAGTAAACAAATATGGCAACCCTCAGTTTGATTTATTTACACATAGTTACTGTAATGTAAATTTTAAGTCAATTACTTATTTGAAAAAGAAACAAAGCTTACACATGTATAGTGTATAGGTATATAAAAATAAATCTTAGCAGATAAAATGTAATAAACTCATCGTCACCATGTGTTTTTCTTTCTCAATATCGCTCTATCTACCAGTTTATGGACAAAGTCTGACCTTATTTTACGGTATTTTGATTTTTAGTTATTTTAGGAAGAAAGGAATGTTTTATACTGAGAGAAAGAAATAAGGGAACACTTAATATTTTAGACGAAATATCAGTCGCCAATAATGTCGTAATGTGTGAATAAAGTACAAAGATGTAATATGGGATTCATTGTTATTAAGGTGAGACTCAATGTCAGTAATGAGGTTAACTTCTAGACTGCATAAATGAGGCTTGTGGTCGCAGTCATTCTTTCCTGTTTGTGTTGGTGTTATCCGTTATTTCTTTCCATCAGTATATTTAATAGCATGCTGAAAACATTTTTAATTATGGTTATATGGTGTAATCATGTTGGACAGATAATGTGAGAAACCAGCAATCATCACGCAGCAAGGGATCTTTTATATGCAGTCAAGGTTTCTGCTACAGGGTAAAACGGGTATGGTGGTATACCCAAACATTTTGCAGATATAATTTTTTTAAGTTAACCTCTTGACAAAATTAATTACTCTTATCATTACTGTATGATTTTCTTAACCATAACTTAAAACCTAACACATTTTCTTTCTGGAAGACAGCAGGAACATGCAGCACACACAATGTAAATATTCAATTCCATAACGCCATAACCCCCCCAAATGTTTTGGCATAAACCTTGGCAACCTCCCGCAGACAGGATAGTACCGTATAACTGGAAATTTTCTAGGATTTTTATTTTCGTGGCTTCCGAGAGTAAGTAATCAGCATCGAAAATATAAATCCTTGAAAATATTTAAAAACATCAACAAATTCTATCTAAAATATTTATTGTGAAAACCATAACGCACTGCCTTTTTTACCGGAACATTTTATTTCCTGTCATGCGCAGTTCACCAGATATGACAAGATAATAGTATAGTCAAGACAACAAGTTACACTTTTTTTTAAAGTTATTGTGTGAATCTCACTGTTTGTAGAATATAATGAAATATTTTTTAATTTTATATATTGTTTTTGTCAATAATTATATCTGTCCTTGCTTGATAATCACAAAGCTGCACAGTTACACACACAATAATACCAGTACATACCACATGCTTTGTTGCACCAGTTGAGACTTACTGGGTGAAACAAAAAGTAGCCCAATGGGTCAAACTGATGGGATTGATCCTAAATTGACCTCGCATCAGGCAAGCACTTTACCACTAGGCTACATTGCGTCCCTATTTCCTTTAGTCTACACATGACCTAAAACTGTTCTTATGTGTACAATCTTGTCCATGTATTACAATTACCATATATAATTCACATGGCTAGTTTTTGCTATTGGATGTCAATGGAGAAAACCTGTTACATTTTTCCATTAGCAGCAAGGGATCTTTTATATGCACCATTCCACAGATAGGAAAGCATATACCACAGCATTTGACCAGTTGTGGTACACTGGTTCGAAAAAAACCCACCCCACAATCATTATAATTATTATTAAGTGATTTAACATGTCCATATACAACTATGGTTTCAAACACGCCTATCCCGAGTCTGGCCTCTAATAAAATCAGGGGTCTGACTTGAGACAGGGAAAAACCCAATCAGTTGAATGGATCCATCGAAGTTGTTTGACCCTGTAATGCAAGCACCTCAGGCGAGCACGCAACCAACTGAGCTAAATCCTGCCCCATTATAGAGTAAAAAGAAAGAAAAAGAAAGAAATGCTTTATTTAACGATGCACTCAACAAATTTTATTTATGGTTATTTGGCATCAGACCATTTTGAGAGGAAACCTGCTATCAATTAGCAGCAAGGGATCTTTTATTTGTGCTTCCTGTAGGCAGGATAGCACAAACCATGGCCTTTGTTAACCAGCTATGGATCAATGGTCAGTGCAAGTGGTTTACACCTACCTTTTGAGCCTTGTGGAGCACTCACTCGGGATTTGGAGTCGGTATCTGGATTAAAAATTCCATGCCTTGACAGGGATCCGAACCCAGTACCTACCAGCCTGTAGACCGATGGCCTAACTACAATGCCACTGAGGCTGGTTTATAAAATGAATGAATGAATGAATGTTTAACGACACCCCAGCACGAAAAATACATCGGCTATTGGGTGTCAAACAATGGTAATAAAGATAAAAATTCAAGATCTAGACAAAACACAGTGTAAAGGACTGTGCAAAAATACAATACAAATACAAATATTTTACGGACACAGAGTTTTACTAAAAATGTCAATTTGTGCTGTATTGGCCATTCTCAAAGAGAATGTTACACCCCTGCACCACGATGAGGTTACAGCACACGCAGGGGCTGGTTTATAAAGTAAAAAGGCAAGATATAGGTATTAACATTTTGGTGGCAGCGGTGGTGACAGTGGCGGCAATAACAGCAGCAACTATTACATTTAGCTCAAACTAAAAGTTTCAGGTTTAGTTCTGAAACTTGTAGTTGCATCTATG
>JAECMU010399997.1:0-11472 GCA_016106625.1 Dracogyra subfuscus
AAACCCTTTGTCTTGCATCTTTTCTTTGAATTATGAAGAAACAACTGAGAAATAGTTTGACAAACTTGGGTGTCATCCACCTCATTGTGCAAGTTGGGTCCATATAGGATCATCGATGTAAGGAGTTTTATGCTTGGCAACATATTTTGACAATTAGGGGGAAAGCTGCCAGGAAATGTGAAATGTTTGTCTTGGAACATTTCTTCTCTGCAGATTTTAGCGACTTTTGCAAAGAGTAGAGCTTCTGTTTCATATTTGTGATCAAGTAATGCATCCTTAACCAACTGTTGCATGCCATCTGGGAAGACAAGAATAACATGTTTGCCATCTGACTGTTGTTGCATCCCAGTGTAAGAAAAGTGTTCAAGAAGCCTATTTTTGAGACGGGTCTTGTTGATAGACACATCTGTTCAAAGTCTTCAATACGTCGCTGGTATAATGTGTGGAGGTCAAGCAGCTTGAAGATATATATTCCTTCCTCAACAGCACCCTCTATATACGAAATCAACTCCACAAATGCTCTAGCTTTGGCTCTTTCTCCTGTGCTTGAAAATGTACTATATCGCTGATGTGCCCGGTATTTGTTTCTGTACTGTGTCAGACAGTTGATGTGATACTTTGCTTCTAGAGCAACTAAATCTCCACCTGCTATCTTAGCAAGAAGTTGTTCATCCTGCATGTCAGTTGCCATATCTCTAAGAGAGCGATCAGCACTGAAGGTAGTAAATTCGTGAAGTTTATAACTTGTGGGTGTTTCACAGAATATACATTCAAGTTTTATATCAAACATTGATTGTCTCCTTGAATGACAAGCATTTCTGAGTTATGTGTTTGTCTTTCTAACTTTCTTTTCTTAATAACTTGCCTCTCAAGTTTCGAAGTATTAAACCGATGCCATGATGCCTTATTCTTCAAAAATGTTTCTACTGTTCCTTCTGTGCCGTAATCTACATCCACTGGTAAGGCATCCATCTTTTTGAATTCTTCGACATTCGTCAGAAATGCACCATACACTGCAGTAGCTTCATAGTTGTGCCTTGTTTGAGGACAAGATAATCTCTCTGATGTGGATAGCTGGCAGATAATGCAGTTTTTCCAATCCATGCTGAATATCTGACAATAAATAGTAAAAATACAACTTTAGGCACCGGTTTAGTGTACTTGACCAATGGGAATTGCCGTGTATTAATAACATTTAGATTCTAATAACACCATTCCATTCGTTGACCCCCAAAACATAAATTTAATAAGTAAAAATCTCACCTTTATGTAGCAAAATCTTTTTCCACCGTTAAGTTTGATTCAAACCATGATGATGTCAAACGATTGGCTGTTGTAAGAGTACATTTCTTTCTGATTGGCTGACACGACATTCCAGCTAATTTTTAATTCGAATGACGTCAGTATTCCAATGACGTCACTTTACATCTCCTTACAATAACACAAAACTGTGTACATGAAAATTACTGGAATGTTCATTTAGCAGTACAGAGCTACAGTAATAAACAGAATATTACATTCGTATCCATGACAGACGATGTTTACGACACTCGTGCCTAAATTATCGCATTTCCCTCGCTCTCGCTCGGGAAATATGATAATTTAGGCACTCGTGTCGTAAACATCGTCTGTCATGGACACTCATATAATATCCTCTATATATTATATTATATTATATAGACAGCTGCAATGTACTATGAACAAATTATTGTAATAATTAATAATTATAGTATATCATAATAGCAATAATAAATAAATGGATATAATTATTATACAAGAATAATTTTACAGACAGCAGTGTGCTCTGGACATGACGGTGTTAATTACATTGAGAAACATACATAATTTCTTAGCTAATAAAACGTGAAGGTGTTGGGTCTGTAGTAGTAGTAGTAGTAGTAGTAGTAGTAGTAGTAGTAGTAGTAGTAGTAGTAGTAGTAGTAGTAGTAGTAGTAGTAGCAGCAGCAGCAACAGAAGTAGTTTTTTACGTTTTTACCTTTTCGCTTATTAATAACATTTAAAAAGTTCCTGTGTCATATCCCACTAAACAGGTGCCCCTCCCCCCTTTACAAAATCCTGCCTACGCCACTGAATAGTAATAGTATCTACGTTGATATTTCATTTATAAAATAAGGACACTGAAATAAATATCGATATTTGTAACCTAAAGCAGTGTTACAAAGAGGACATATTCTGTCTTGTTTTCAACAGATTATGGTATATATATATTATGTCTTGTCTTTCAATGTTTTGCCACTGACGAGTTTCCATTGGTAACTAATGAATCATTAGTCCCGAATCGACAGAAGACGGTCCATAGTTTCTGCGGTAAATGAAAAAGATGCAGTGTGTTGTACAGTTATTTGGTTTACCGCAGATGCAGCAGCCTTGTACGGTTCAGTGGCCGGTGCCCGCTTCGTTATAAATACACGACTGTTGTTTCACAAATAAAAGCATCCAAATAGCCAACGTGGGCAACAAGTTCAAGAGGACACGCCAGGACAATATGCTGTATTAGGACAGTTCCACAAATTATAGGGTCGTGGTGTGGGTGATCATATGCAGTACACGTCTGAACATGTGAGTATGCACCTACGTGCGCGCATACATATTCTGTCATATACACACGTATGCATGTGCACACACGCACATACACAGAAAAAGCGCACACGTACGCAAGCATGTACATGCATGCAAACACACACACATACGTGCATATATACACGCATCCATGTCTACGTAATATTTTGTACTAATATTCCATTTAAAAAGATGCTGCACCACTGGCATATCAAAGGAAGTGGTATGTGCTATCTTCTCATTTGGAAAAATGCTAATAAAAGACTACTACTGTTAATCGGTATGACTAGAGAATAAGTATAGCATACATAACCACAATGGCAATAAAGACGGGCAGTAAAAATATAATTCGTTTGTTTTTTGTTTAACGACGCACTCAACACATTATAATTACGGTTATATCGGCGTCGGAGAGATGGTTATGTCGAGAAAAACCCCAGTGGTTAACTGACGAGGATCGATCCTAGCCGACCGCGCATCAAGCAGGCACTGTACCACTGGGCTATGCTGCCCGCTTTCACCATTTCAAAGTCACACTCATGTTTCACTCAACTTTAACTTTATCCAGATGTGATATAGGTTTGTTGATGAAATTATTGTTAATTTTCACGGGTTGAAACTAGGGTATGTCCCTTTAAGGAGTTTTAGACTATTGTTAACTACTCAGTTGCCCCCCACCCCACCCCACCCCCAACAACTGCTCTGGTTTGACATCCAACAGCCGATGATTAATTAACCAATGTGTTCCAGTGGTGTCGTTGAACAATTTTTTAATACACATTTTTTTTATCAATCCCCATTTTGTGGAATATCCACATCATCCGAACGCTGGTTACTTAACCGTAAATCTGTGTAATGCTGTGTAATACACGAGGAATCAGGTGAGTCTCAGGTCACGGAGCCGTGACCTGTCCACGGCAAAAGTCAGCGAGACCTCACTGGGGTAAGAATTAACGACCGAGGGTCGGGCTGACATTGAACTTGTCAACCTGCACATGAACCTGCCCGTCGTTGCTCTCCGTGCACAAGCGAGCGTGCACATTCCCGTGTGAACTGTGGCTTGAACTGAGATGAACTTTTGCAACAGAGGATGGACTATTCCATGATTTTATTATCTTCCAGATGCTCGGAATGGACCAGCCTGAGCTCAGTGAATATAGCTACCGATAATTCGTCTCATAGTTGTAATATACCAGTCATATCGATAATGTTAACGTGTGTGCATGTCGAATTATCAGTCATTAGATGTTTATTATGCAATTTTGTTGGCTATTGAATGTTTCTTGTCATCCTAATATTTGTAGTAATTAAATCAAGATTTTGCCTTTGATTTTATTCTTAATACACACGAAATTACTGGGATATAAAATTCACTTTTAACTATAATAAATAGACCGTGATATTTTATATTATTAACATGTAACTCTATATCAGATTTTGGTTATAATGGCAAACATTAATGTGATAAAAAAAAGGCCTCCCGCCCCTGGTTCCTACGGGCCCGATATGTAATAGGAGCTAAATGAGGTTTGCGCTACCTCAGACATTACACTGACCAGCAGAATGGAAACAGACATTTATATTCTAAACAATACATTAATATGTAATTTAAATCATTAAATGGCTGCGAACTCAGGACGGTGCCTTCAATTTAAATGGCTCTATTAGCCGGATACATAAAACAATGTAATAACTACCAAGTCAGAAACGTCGGCGCAGGATTACGCACATCAACATAAGCCTTTATTGTGTGATATTGTGAAACCATGGCCATATTTATAAAGTGAATTTCGAAATATTATTTTAACTATTACCAGCTGTACGGTTCATCAAACGCCCGAACTAGCTTTTATGTACGTGAAGGAAATGTTTTATTTAACGACGCACTCAACACAGTTGTATTTACGATTATATGGCGTCGGGCTTTTACGTGAAGTAAAAAGTACTATGAATATAAACATTATTAATAATTAATCGAAAAGTAAATAAATGAACGAATGAATGATGAATGCTCAATGATAAAAGGGAGTGATTCGATCACGAGATCTGGAAGGAGTGAATGAAGTTGAGATGTGTGAAAATCTCTCTTCACAAGGTGTTTCGTTTGTTAAACGGATACGTGTTCCTCGGAACAATGAATTGGTTCCAACGAACACATTTATCATAACTTTTGATAAACCTCTCCTTCCTGAATCCATCAAGGCTGGGTACCTAAATATACCAGTTGTACCATTTATTCCAAATCCCTTGCGGTGTTTTAAATGCCTAAAATATGGACATGGTCAAAACACCTGCCGTGGTAAAATGACATGTGCACGATGTGGGCAGTTTGACCACGAGAGCAAGACATGTCATATTGATATATCATGTACTAACTGCAAGGGAAACCATTTTGCTTACACTCGAGAGTGCCCAAGATGGCAGTTGGAAAAACGGATACAACAGGTTCGGGTTGAAAAACGTCTGTCGTTTTCTGAAGCCAGGAAGTTAGTGGAGACCAAGTCACCTGTTGCTGTGGAGAAATCCCATGTTGCAGCAGTTAAGGTCTCTATTACAAGTACTTCAGTCCAGACGGATTTAATCTGGCCTAATGATGTTGACCGATATCCGAATTTATCAGATGTAGAGAAGGCGCAAAAGTGGGCAGCAAAGGCTGTTCAGATGCAAACTGCTGTATCCCAAATGTCCTCAGATTCTCAGATTGCACCAGTGGTTTCTTCAGCTAGAAAACCAGGTTGTAGCAAACCTATCACCAAAATGGAAACCAAAGAACAACACAAGGATTACTTGTCAGATAGACTAAAGAAATATGAACTGCGACCAGTTTCAACTGCTAATTCATTTAAGGCTTTGGATGATCTGGCAGATGAGATGGACATCTCTCAAGATTATCCACAAACAAAACGACCACCACCAAAGCCTAAGATAACGCCCATACTTCCACCCAATGGCAAATAAATGTCTACAATGGAACTGCCGTGATGAATTAAGTATTTTAATTCAACAACATAATCCTCTTTCAGTGTGTCTTCAGGAAACTTTCCTGAAAGACACTGATCATATTACCATGTGAGGATTTAACCTCTATCATAAGTATCATGAAACTGACAATGGAGCATCTGGGGGTGTATCCATTATTGTTAATGAAACCATTTCTCAGAGTATAGTATCATTAACTACAAATTTACAAGCTGTGGCTATAAAGGTCACGGATCATAAAACTATAACTCTGTGTTCAGTTTATTTACCTCCTCGAAACCATTTTGATTTTAATTCTGGAGATCTTCAAGATCACATTAACCAGCTCCCTACTCCCTTTATCATTATGAGAGATTTTAATGGTCACCACACTTTGTGGGGATGCGAAGATGTCAATATTAGAGGTAAACAATTAGAAGACTTAATTCTCAAAAATGACTTACTTTTATTCAGTGATAAAGGTCATACATATTTTCATTCTGCAAGTGGTTCTTTCACTTCTTTAGATTTAACCCTTTGTAGTCCTTCACATTTTCTTGATTTCTCCTGGAAAGTTGGTTCAGACCTATGTGGTAGTGACCACTTTCCCATTATTTTGGAGAATGACGGCTCACCATCACTTGAAAGAGTTCAAAGGTGGAAGTTGGCGAAGGCAATTTGGGGTCATTTTCAGCATCTGTGCAGCACTCGACTGCAACAATCTGCCATTACTGATGCTGATGATCACATGTCTTTGTTCACTTCCATTTTGAAGGACCTTGCAGATGAAACTATTCCTAAGATTTCGGCAGTGCTAAAGCGTTTAAAACAATTAATTAAAAAAAAGCGTTTCAATTAACCATGGTTTAATGATACATGCAAAGATGCATTCAAGGAGCGAAACAGGTTGCTTGAACGGTTCAAACGTGAACCTACAACAGACAACCTGGATGCATTTCGTATTGCTAGGGCTAAGGCTCGCAGAGAGATTAGACACAGTAAGAAATCATCTTGGAGAACTTTTGTCTCCAAGTTGAATTCACAAAGATCAGTAAAATCTGTCTGGAATAGGATCCGTAAAATCAAAGGTAAAGAATCCAGTAATACAGTTCATCATTTGTCTGTCAATGATTTAGAGAAAGCTTACGATACCACGTGGAAGTATGGCATTTTAAACGACCTCCATGGCATGGGCCTTAGAGGTCGACTTCGTATATTTATATTTCAATTTTTAAGAGATAGATCTTTTAAAGTCCGGATGGGGTCGACTTTGTCCGACATTCACCCTCAGGAGATGGATGTGCCTCAAGGTAGTATCCTATTTGTAACTTTATTTTCTGTGAAAATTAACAGCATCACCCAGTGTTTAACACCTGGTGTGGATTGCTCATTATATGTCAATGATTTCCAGATTTGCCATAGATCGTCCAATTTGAGTATCACTGAACGTAAGTTGCAGCTTTGCTTGAATAAACTTCAGCAATGGGCAACTGACAATGGCTTTAGAATCTCAAAGTCAAAAACCGTTTGTATGCATATTTGCCAGAAACGAGGTCTCTACTTAGATCCACAGTTGTATCTGGACAAAAATCCAATTCCATTTGTGGAGGAGACTAAATTTCTGGAGGTTATATTGGACAGGAAGCTATTTTTTTTCCTTATCTTAAATATGTTAAAAAGAAGGGCTTAAAAGCTCTCAATATTTTAAAAGTTATTGGTAATACAGAAACTAGACTATGGATGCATTGTGTATGGGTCGGCTCGCAAGTCTTACTTGCAGTTGCTAAATCCTATACACAATCAGGGACTTAGGCTTTGTCTTGGTGCATTTCGAACATCTCCTGTAGAGAGCTTGTTTGGGTGCTAGACGGCAAAGCTTTCTCTTCAGTATGCTACTAATATTAAATCTTTACCAACACATCCTGCACATGATGCGGTGTTTGACAACAACTATATGAAGTTGTTTGATGCCAGGCCAAATGCTATTCGTACATTTGGTCTTCGCATTAAGCGGGTTTTTTTTTTTTATCGCTTTCCAACATTGATTTATTAGACACTTTGGAAACTCATTCATATTTTGTTTTACAACCTTGGTGTATTTCACTAGCTAACATTTTGTTTGATCTTTCGCATCTGCAGAAAGATCGTACAGATGCTGTTGTGTACAAGCATTTGTTCATGGAAATTCAAGACAAGTACCGTGATTATATTCCTGTGTATACAAACGGATCACGGGATGTGAATTATGTGGCTTGTGCTACAGTTGTTCCATCAGACACAATACTGTCCATGAGACTACCCGACTCGGCATCGATCTTTAGTGCTGAAGTTTGGACAGTCATTAAAGCCTTGGAAGAAATAAAGGATTCTAATGCATCCAAATTTATTATTTTTATAGACTCACTTTCGTGTCTCAAGCTTTACGAAATATGAAGCTGGACTATCCCTTAATTGGGTTGGTGACACGTCTTTTTATCTATTGCTAATAAACATGTTGTATTTTGTTGGGTGCCCAGCCATGTTGGTATCGGAGGTAATGAAAAGGCAGATTCTGCTGTCAAGTCTGCTTTGGATTTGCCTCATGCCAGGGTTGGTGTGCCGTATACTGATTTTAAATTCGGTATTAACACATTTATCTTTTCGACTTGGCAACATGATTGGGACGGTGCGGTTGCGAACAAGCTTCATGCCATCAAGCCAGTCTTGGGAGAGTGGCAGTCCTCCTACAGACAGTGCAGGAAGGATGAAGTAGTCTTGTGTCGTGCCCGCATCGATCATACCTATTTGACCCATTCATTTATCATGAAGAAAGATCCTCCACCTCAGTGTGAGCACTGTCAGTGTACTCTGACGGTGCGTCACATTTTGGAGGAGGTACCCATCTGAAAGCAATTCGAAAAGATATATTTGGACTACGAACTGTGATGGAATCATTTCAATTCCATCCAGAACATATTTTACAATTTTTACGCGATATTGAATTTTATTCAAAATTTTAATTACATTGAACTGTGATATTTGTATTTTTACACAGTCCTTTACACTGGTTTTTTTATTTACCTGTTGCATTTTTATATTGATGTGATTTCACATTTAATGTGTACCCCATTACCATAGTTTGACACCCAATAGCCGATATATTTTTCGTGCTGGGGTGTCGTTAAACATTCATTCATTCATTCATTCATTCATTCATTCATTCATTCATTCCAATAGCCGATAATAAATAAATGAATTTGCTCTAATGGTGTCGTTAAACAAAACAAACTTTATTATGGAAAGGTAAGATGATGTCGTAAAAATAAAATGTATTTAATGTCCCCATTGTCAGTGAATTGCACCTAGATTATCCTCAACCATTATTATTTCAGTCACTACATGTATGCGTACATGTATTAATAAGTGGTCTACCGGCCTCGGTGACATCGTGGTTAGGCCATCAATCAACATGCTGTTAGGTACTGGGTTCGGATCCCAGACGAGACATGGGCTTTTTAATCCAGATACCGACTCCAAATGCCGAGTGAATGCTCCGCAAGGCTCAATGGGTAGGTGTAAACCACTTGCACCGACCAGTGATCCATAACAAAAGCCATGGTTTGTGCTATCCTACATGTGGGAAGCGCAAATAAAAGACCTCTTGTTGCCAATCGGAGAGATTAGCTCATGAAGTGGCGACAGTGGGTTTCCTCTCAAAATATGTGTGGTCCTTAACCATGTCTGAAGCCATATAACCGTAAATAAAATGTGTTGAGTGCGTCGTTAAATAAAACATTTCTTTCTTAATAAGTGGTCTCGAAAAGGAAGGGAGGAAGGAAATGGGTTTTTTAACGACGCACTGAACATATTTTATTTACTGTTATATGGCGTCGGATACATGGTTAAGGACCACACTGATATTGAGAGAGGAAACCCGCTGTCGCCATTTCAGGGGCTACAATTTTTTTGATTAGCAGAAAGGGATCTTTAATATTCTTTGACATACCACGGCCTTAGATATGCCATTCGTGATGCACTGGCTTAAACGAGAAATAGCCCATGGGCACACCGACGGGGATCGGTCCCAGACCGACCGAACATTGAGCGAACGCTTTACCATTGGGCTACGTCGAAAAGGAAGCTGCTTGTAGTGTACAGGATAATTTATATTAGATGATTTGAGATGTTGTAAATAGGAAAGAAGACAATGTTTTATTTATCGACGCACTCAACACATTTTATTTACGGTTATATGGCGTCAGACATATGGTTAAGAACCACACAGATACTGAGAGACGAAACCCGCTATCGCCACTTCATGGGCAACTCTTTTCGGTTAGCAGCAAGGGATCTTTTATATACACCATCCCACAGACAGGATAATACATACGACGGCTTTTATTACACCAACTCAGTGGGTCCACCGACGGGCATCGATCCTATACCAACCGCGCATCAAGCGAACGCTTTACCACTAGGCTACGTCCCGCCCCTGTTGCAAATAGAGATCACTGCTTAAACAGGACAGTCAGTAAATACGTAACTGAGGTTGTTCAAAGCAGGTTAATTTATATTAAAGTATTAGGGAACTCGATCTTTTGATACAGGCAGTCGTTTAAAAGATGATTGTTAATTTTAATGCACATAAAAACTAACATGATTCAAACTGAATACTTGTATTCACTCATTTCATTTCAACATATATCCGTGCTTTTCTCCAAGTAAGGTACAAGCACGCTATTTTGGGCACACACTTCAGCTATCTGGGCTCTCTGTCTAGAAATGCGGAGCGGGCAGCGTGGCCCAGTGGTACAGTGCCCGCCTGATGCGCAATCGGTCTAGGATCGATCCCCGTCAGCTGACCACTGGGTTTTTTTCTCGACATAACCATATGTCCGACGCCGATATAACCGTAATTAAAATGTGTTGAGTGCGTCGTTAAACAAACCAACAAAAAAAATAAATATATAAAAAATGCGGTTTGTTGTTTGTTTGTTAGTGGTTAGTGAGAGAGAAGAGGGTGTAGTGGCCTTACACCTACGCATTTGGTCGTTAAAACACGCTTTGGGTGGAAGACGGACCGGGCTGCGAACCCTGTACTTACCAGCCTTATGTCTCATAGCACGACACTACCAAGGTCGGTTAATTGTATTCACATTTCTTGTATTGTTTAGTATTAATACAAATAGATGGTCCCTTAATTGAGGTTGTTGCTGACGACAGGTCAGTTTGTATTAGATCAAGCGATCTTTGATTACTTAACAGAGATGACTGCTTTAAAAACTAAAAGCATACTTCACACGAGAGTTTTATGTGCGAAAGTCTCGTGAAATGTTTTACTTAGATGGTCGGGACATAGTCCTGTGGTAAAGCGCTCTCCTGGTGTGCGGTCAGTCTGGGATCGATCCCTGTCGCGGTGCCCATTTGGGCTATTTCTCGCTCCAGCCAGTGTATCACGACTGGTATATCAAAGACCCGTAGTATGTGCTATCCGGTCTGTCAGATGATGCATACAAAAGATCACTTGTTACTAACGGAAACAAATGTAATCTCTAAAATTATGTCAAAAACATCCGATTGCCGATGATTAATAAATCAATATGCTTCCTCCTCCCAATCCCGAGTCGGGCCACCGATCCTATCGGAGGTCGGACTCTGGATGGACGTGTTCATGTTAAACTAGTTATATCGCTATCAATATGCTTTAGTGGTGTCGTTAAAAAAACAACAAAAAAACCTTTAATGTTTACTCAGCTGATAGCGATAGACTTAATGGGGCAATTGGTTCCTATGTAATACCACTGACTAAACGTTCAATATATACATCCCACATAAATACGACCTAAAGCTATACCCAAATATCCATTCATTGCAATAACGTTCTTAATCTATATCACAGGCAGAAGAAGGTGCCTAAGGAGAGGGGGCAGGGGGGGGGGGGGGGGGGGGGGGGGG
>JAECMU010400143.1:0-19926 GCA_016106625.1 Dracogyra subfuscus
AGGTTATTTGGAAAAAAATGCATATCAAAAACTTTACTAGTGCAGATCTGAGATTTGGAATTAAGACAGTAAATTCCATAATTAAATTAATTATAATAATTAGAAGTCTAATATAGTGCTAAATAAATTGAATACCAGAATACTGACTGCACACATAAAAATTAATGTTATATCATCATGTTCTTGTCTTTATGAAATAACAAGGCTAATATAGTAATTACTTTTCTGACAATGGTGGTGGCAGTGGCAACAGCATCAACTTTTGCATTAAAGTTCTGCATTTAGATCTGTTTCTCACAAGCTATACATTGTTGATCAATGAAACTTCGTTCACAGTTGCACCTGGAGTTTATAGTTCATCACAGTGCACTGCAGAAGTCTTGTTGTGTTTTGTTTTCACTCTCATATAGAATTCTGGATGCATGAAGAAATAATCCCTTCTAAACTGGCAGTCGTGACACCTCAGGTTTCAATCAGTTTCGGCTCCATCACTGTCCAAGAAGGAATTAGAGTGAAATCTATCTCAGGTAGAAATCCTTCAGTTGAACCAAGGAAAGGAAATTGCATCCACATGGGGCAAAATCTTGTCTGGAAACCAGCAGTGTTGTGGCTCACCCATTTGTACTTGTTGATTGCAGCCAATATGTAGTGTTAGTACACAGTGAAGCAGTGGATTTACTTTTTTTTAAATATCTTATCAAAGCCAGTGCACTACAACTGATATACCTAAGGCCGTTGTATGTGCTATCCTGTCTATGGGACGGTGCATATGATCTACTTGCTACTAATCGAAAATTATAGCAGGTTTTCTATTAAGACTATATGACAAAATCATCAATGTTTGACATCCAATAGCCAATGATTGACAAAATCAATGTGCTCTATTGTGTTGTTAAACAAAACACATTTTTTCTTCTTTAAAAAAAAAAAAAGTATCATTGTTCAGTGAGGAATTGTTACAGAGCCATTGGCTTATAAGATAGACAAATGTCATACTGTACAAACCCACATATATTTTAAGGCAATTAAGTTTAAAAGTAGAAAAAAATGCAGAAGAAAGTTAGAGATCATTTGTTTTCTTTGACCAATGTAAATGTAGTAGGTAATTAATTCGCGCCTCTGTTTTCCTGCAGAACAGATTCATAATAGACAATGGTGTAAATAGATCATATAACAGACTTCTAACCCACACTAGGCTGTTGTGATTGGAGGTGTTTAACAGGTTTCATCATAGGAAAACGTAAATGACCTCAGTCACTGAGTTACACTGTCAAATGCCAATGTAAAATATGTTGCCCGAACTGGTATCTTTGTTGTTTTTACTCTTTCCTGGGAGAATGTGATGTTGGAAACATGGGATCTGTGAATAAAAACAATTGTGAAATAATATTCCAACACAGTTTGTTGTGTTCATGTTTCATGTATGATGTGTTGTTCCTGTTCTTGTCAAATAGTCAGTAATTTCTTTGATCAGCCAAATCTTCATTCCATTCTTCATTTGTACAGTTTAGTGTCTTGTCTTCATTTCTTGGCATCATCATCATCATCATCATAATTAAACCTTTACTGATTCCTTCTCATTTCACTGAACAAACTGTCTGTGGTCTGTGGTAATAATTTGGTTCTTCCTCAGTGTTTTACCAACATTAAACATATTTTAAAATTTGTTTTTCTTTACAGGTATGGTACCCCCACCAACAGTACCACCTCCACCACCACCACCTATAGAAGACATTCCTCAACGTAGTCCTGGACCAACCAGGAACAAGTCATTTGGTCCCTCTGTCAGGGGCAACTACTCTGATGCTGACTTGATACGGCATCAGCAAAACATAGACCATGAAGCCGACTTGGAATTACCATACTTGGTACAATCTGCACCCGGTACAGTTTTTGTTTCACCAGGTGAGTTCTTGTTCTGTTGAAGAAAACCTCATAGAATCTTAAGTGTTGATCAAAGTCAGATTTAGAAAACAAAATTCTAGTAAGATATAAAGTATGGCATTTCCTTTCATTTCAACTGATTTTCATGCTTATATCCATTTAAGGTTCAAGCATGCTGTCCTGGGCACACACCTCAGCTATCTGGGCTGTCTGACAGGACAGTGGGTTAGTGGTTAGTGAGAGAGAAGAGAAAGTAGTGGTCTTACACTTATGCATTGAGTCATTAAAACTCGCTCTGGGTGGGAGTCGGTACTGGGGTACTGGGCTGTGAACCCTGTACTAACCAGCCTTATGTTATATGGCTTAACTACGATGTCACTGAGGCCAGTCGTGTGGCATTTGAACAGTTCAGAAGAAAATCAAGTTGGATATTAAGTGTGACAATTACAGTTGGAATCAAATGGATATTTAACAGGATATTAAGTAATGTGTTAGAACAATTACTGTCAGGATAATGTGGCAGCTGACCAAGTTGCACAAATTATTTAAACTCTAAATTTGAAACAAAACATACACTGACTATTGTTATTAATAAATCCAAGTTACAGACTTATGCTAAACTAGCTACCAGTAGATGAAAAAGAACAGATTTTTCTTTTCTCTTTCTAAATGAGCTACAGGATTTGTGTAAAAACCTATGACTGATATATATTCTTTAATTACAATTTATGACTATGAGCTGGCACTTCCAGATTTTTTACATATTGGTGTACATTTGTTCTGTCTGATTTAGGAGACAAACTCTTTAACTCCCCTGATAATCTCATCAGCTCTTCGCACACTTCCCCACTGTTACGGTTCTTGATAACCAGTCAGTGAAGACCCCATTTTTTCAGATATTCGGTTTAGTGTCTTGTCTTCATTTCTTGGGAAGACGATCAAGGCTGAAAAACAATGAAGTAGATGGCAATCCACTGGGGCAGGAAAAACAAGTAATGGGATAGTTAGCCATTCCTGCAGTAATCGAAGACCGAACATCACGCTTTTTACGTTCTTTGTCAGGTCGATATTTTTGCAGGGTGATGAATGTTATTACAAGAATGAAGGAATACCATTTAGACCTTAGGCATGCTGTTAATGCATAAAAAATATACATTAAACTAAAAAATTATGTGAAATTATATATTTATACCACCTACTTACTTTAGGCAACACTATCTTTTGGATATGATAAAAAATGTAATGTTAGCACAAACCTTCAAAAGAACTCTTTTGATCTATTACAGACTGGCATAGTTTGAGGGTGGGGCCTAGTGGGAAAGTGCCCACGTAATAAGCTATTGCTTTGAGATCGATCCTCATTGGTGGGCTTATTGGGCTATTTCTCGTTCCATGCAAGTGCACCATGACTGGTATATCAAAGGCTGTGGTATGTGATAATAATATTATCCTGTCTGGGATGGTATATTTAAAAGGTCCCTTTCTACTAATGTGTCAAAATCACCAAATGTTTGACATCCAGTAGCTGATGATTAATAAATGAATGTGCTCTAGTGGTATCAAACAAACTTTAACTTTTAACCATCTTTTCAAAAGTAACTAAAGTCTCTAGTTATTTGTTTGTAATTGTGAGAGTGTGAATGTTGGGATATCAGCCATATGACAGGTGGCGTTTTTTAAAGAGACAGCACAAGACAAGAATAAGTGTGTTTTATCACCCTCTGCAAATACATCTTCCACAAACACCAGCACGAGTGTTTATCATTTTATTAAAATGCTGACAGACTTTACTGCTTTTCTTTGACATGAAGTAAGCAGCACTTGACACTGTTTACATGACCTTTGACCTTGGTTTATGCTATCTGACCTCCATCTCTTGTCACCAGTCCCCAGTCACCCATACATTGCTTCTTAGTTTACATTATCTCCGACAGATGAATGTTTTACAATCACCTGTTTATGTGAAAATCTCTTGGTGTAATTTGTTTTATAATTAATGATAAAAGATTAAATCTAAACTGCCATAGATTGATATATGTCTACAGTTCCAAGTGTGCTTAGAGCACTTTGAAGTCTAGAATCAAGACTCACCCAAACAAAAATATCAAGAGAGTCCCCCATGCAGGGAAATTTTAAGCACAAGATCATTTAACTGGTATGATGAACCAATAGTACATAATGCTTAATTAATATCAAAACATTTTGTTTTAGTAAATAAATCTGATATTTGTCCATGTCTTAACTGAATTTAGACTTTATAAACAAGAGAACACTTTGCTAATGTTACTACTTTTAGTGTATAAATAAAACATTTGGTTTTGTTGTAATAAATCCTAACCAAGATACATTTTATCATTGATAGATAATATATGATAAATGCTATTACTTATGTTTTTGTAGTTTATTCGTCCACTGTATTATTTACTGTACCTCTTCCAAACTCTTCGGACACACTTGAACATAGTTCTAAAAACTATTCATTAAATGAAGAATTTTAAATTTATTACAAGAAACATGCTGTCATAATAATTATCTATTCCACTCTTTTAAAAGATCTGTTTCTAGATAAACTGCATTTGTTATTTCAAAAGTATATCACGAATTATGAAAAACCAATTTTCGGCCATTATCATGTGGGAACATGTGGATGATGGAGTTGGCAGGGAAATGTGGATCCCATGCAATATGAGGTGCCAGGAACATTCCCCGCGTGAGACCATCAACACGCAAGTTGAAACCAGTGTGGCGATGTTGAAAAGCCTGCATTGTGAGCTGGCTGATGAGAGAGGACAAGGTTTCCATGGCATAGAAACACGTAGAAACACGCACCCTACCGAGATCCTACAATACCAACATTTAGTATCATGTGTGTTGAAAACAGTACATGACGGAGTAAAGGAAACAAACATGTGGCATTTGTGAATTCCACACATTTATAGGAGCTGTCGCACATCTACCATTAAAAGAGAAACAAATTAACACATTTTATTGTCTGCATTTCTGAAAAACATAATTACTGGACAGAAATACTTAGCATTCCATTAATCCTTAAATTGATCCATGTGTATCTTAAAATGTTAAACAAAGGAGCTGATAGGAGATATTAAACTTTATATGAGATTGGAAAATGTTAAATTCTATGTCTGATTGGAAATTTTAAACTATATATCTAATTGTGAAATGTTAAACTATATCTGATAGGAAATATTAAACTCTCTTATTGGGAAATATTAAACTATATCTGATTGGGAAATGTTAAAACTCTATATAGTATTGGAAATGTTAGATTCTTTATCTGATTGTGAAGTGTTAAAACTCTATAGCTCATTGAAAATGTTAAACTCAGTAGCTTTTTGGAAACTCTATATCTGATTGCAAATGTTTAAAAAAGCAAATTCACATTTGATGATGGTATTTTGGGTTTTGAGATACCTCTGTGGTTTTGTTATCGCCACAAGGCAAGCTGAAATAGCCTTGATGCAGTATTAGGTTGTATTGTGTAGAATAACTCGGCAGTCTTTGCAAGTTTGTAAATATCATCTTACATAATATTTTCACAACGTTATGAGCTGTAAGTTACATCATTTGATAAACATGAAAGAAACAAACTGTTTTCAAGTTTATTCTTCCCCATTGCATGACGAATATATTGAAACAAATTAATTTGACTTTTTACGGTGATGTCTGTTCTTAACATTCCTCAGTTTCCTGGTAGTTTGTTTTAATTTTGTTGCGATGTAATGACTGGAAAAGATGGGAACAATTGTTACCCTAATACATTGTTAACAATATTAAAGGCACTGATCTTTGTTCTTGGACACTATAAAACTGTTTTGGCTATAATTACAATTATGTACATGTATAAACATCTTGCTTAAATTATCAAATTATGTGAAATCCAATGTTTTATTGGTCATCCTGGTATTTGTTAATACATGTATTAGCAATGCATTTTATCTGAAACAGAAAAAGTATGTACCTAGAGAACTTGATTCAGTGATTTCACTTAAATTTTGATAAAAAAGCCCACATTTTTTTAGTGGTAGCAGATACTCATATTCATAAACAATATTGTATGTCTATATGAAGTGGGAGGTCTTTTAAAAATAGGTGACTTCTTTATAGAGATGGTATTCAATTGTATCCCATTGGTTAATGAGGTGTGAAGATAATGTGGCATAAATATAATGTTTAGTAATGAAAATAGAACATCTGGAAATTACTTAGTAAGGCCTTGGGGTATGCTGTCCTAAATGTATTCTGAGATATTTTAAACCATTATCCTGATCATGATTATATTTCCACACAAGGCAGAGTCAAAAGACTATATCAGAGAGGTTGTTTCCATGAATTGCTGTCAGTGGTTCATGTAAAGGAGGACTGCCACTCCCAGGACTACATCCTTACACTGTAGGAAGCATTTTTATCCCGGCAGAAATGATGGAGAGACCATTCAGAGTGATATTAGAAAAGACTGAAATTCCTGAAACTAATTTTTTATACCAAAGGAAGCAATGTGTTGGTGTTACAGTCATAGGTTCTCCACAGTTATTCTTGGGGCATGGTTTGCTTTGAAAGTTAGATTTCTTGCATCGTTGAGAATGACATTTTACACCAACATAATGGGGAGGATGAAGCCCCCTGGGTCATGCTGGCATTCATTGATTGCTATCATGGATAAAACATGAATGGAAATTAGCTCTTCACATTCACTATACATGTGTTATATTGGTGTCTTGACACGACCAGTTGAAGAGCTGTACAACTGTTTCTGATTGATGCACAAACGTTCTGATCACTGGAGTCTGAAATTACATTTGCTGGTGTTGGCAACACAACATTAGGCAAGCCGTTTTAGAGGGCACTGAAAAAACATTGTTCCATAATTGCATAGCATCAAAGATACGTTCACAGCCTGCTTGGGGCCTTCGAGTCTGGCCAGAGATGGGCTCTTTCGATACTAATGGTGAAATTATAGTCTGCCCTCCTAGAAAATTTCATTTCACACCACTAACTGCTTCAGGATGTTATGATGTGCTAGTTGGTGCTTTATTGGACATGACTCTCCTGGCATTAGATATAAATTTTCATATTTCTGCCTTTTATCAAAATGTATATCCGTCATGATATCGGACAATAAATAAGCAATTGGCTTGATGAAATCGCTTTAAACAGTTGTGGATCTTGCTGGTTAAGTAGGTTTCTGTCAAAACGGTATTAAGTTTATGAGCACTTGTTATAAATAAATTGGTACATGATGTCTGTGGCTTTTTTCTGGTCTTGTATTCATGATGTCAAGGTTTCTAGCATGTCTATCACGGGTGGTGTCTCTGGATAGCCAGGGGCATGACTTGAGACAGGAATTATTACCTGGTCAATTTTGAATATTAGGGCCTAAAAATAATAAAATGGGTTTTAATAAATTTTTAAAGCGCATTTCCAAAAAGAATGTAAAAAAAAAGAAGAAGATAAAAATCTAATTCTAATTTTCTTAATTATTGCGGGGTCAAATAGTAACATCTTTGCTAATGGCAAACTGTTATGTATTGACTCGCCAATGTGGAAGGTTGATCATGTTTATTCACACAGACAAATTGTGTTAACCTGGGTGTGCGGTTTGTGAGGAATCACCCAGTAAGTAATGTGATTTGATCATCAACTAATTTACGTCCTTCACTCACCCACTCTGTGTTGGCAGCAGAGCATGGCTAATGAAATTTAAAGCCACTGCTTTACACCAGGCCCCAGTTGATTAAAGACAAATTGATTGATTGATTGATTCGGCCAAATCAAAAAGGTCAAATAGCCACTTTCCTTCTGTATTGATCTATCATTTTACGGATGTGCTTTATTTTTCCAGGGGACTCGCAGCCTCGGTTTCCGCGGACCGTACCTCGATCAGGGTCAGTTCCAAGCTCGCGGGGGATGGAGGTGGACCTGCCCAGCCCTCATAGTCGTGGCGGGTTCTCCGAGATGTACCCACAGAATTACCCAAATGGAGAACAGCCTATGATGTTACAAAACAATATAGATAGGTGAGTTCTGAGATGGCAGTATTAAAGATGTATGACAGACTGGCAGCCAAGATTGGTTTCAGTCATAGAGCAACTGTGATGTGCAGGATGCTTCAAAATCAAACCCATTAAGGGGATCCATAAAGTTTTTGTCAGGTTTAACCATTAATATTATTCTTTTTCACATATTTTATTTATATTCCACACAATGAACAAATTATTATACATAATTATTATATAAAGTGATCTGTTCATTGTATGGACCAGCCTCAGTGGTTAAGCCATCGGACTACAGGCTGGTAGGTACTGGGTTCAGATCCCAGTCGAGGCATGGGATTTTTAATCCAGATAACAACTCCAAACCCTGAGTGAGTGCTCTGCAAGGCTCAGTGGGTAGGATAAACCACTTGCACTGACCACTGATCCATAAGTGGTTAAAAAAAGGCCATGGTTTGTGCTATCCTGCCTGTGGGAAGCACAAATAAAAGATCACTCGCTACCTATCTTAAAAGAGCAGCCTATGTGGTAACAGCGTGTTTCTTCTATTAAAAAAAAAACAGTGTCAGAATTACCATATGTTTGATGTCCAATAGCAGATTATAAGATAAAAAATCAATGTGCTCTAGTGGCCTTGTTAAATAAAACAAACAAATTGTTCATTGTATGGAATATAAATAAAATATGTGAAATGAGTTTAAAAAGATCCTTTGCTGCTAGTAAAAAGTAATAGTCTATGTGGTGGCTTTTTCGCCCAACTGCTCACAATTAAATTCCATATTTTGAACACTTATAACTACTAATCAACTCAGTATGAATTGAATAGAGAAACTTTATTTGTCAATAACAGTGTCCTTCAAAGAAGAAACAAACATTGAAGCAAGATATAAGGACATATTTATACAAACTGTGACATGTCTATACATTAATGCAAACATGTCCTTTTGATGAGATTAAATAATTTGTATACAAATGTTTTGAGATATCAGGGGTTTCTTTTTCTTTTGCTATGTCATTAGTCTAAAATAAATGCACATACGGTGTAGAATCCATAAGTTATGATTATTGATCGACTGTCGTTGCTTCCAGAGACAAAATACCATCTTGCTTGAAAATACGAAATGCTAATACAATTATTATCAATGAAGACCATACATGAAGAAAAGACTTTATTAAAATAATTAAGAAATTAGAAATTACAATATTACGCCGTGCTCAATACATTGGTTAGCTAACCAATCTGATTTGTCGTTGGTGCTGCTGCAAGCAATCTTGTCAAGTGACAATGATGGAATGAAAGCCAGGCCAACAACAGGTTCTCAAGCTGTTTATCCACAATTCCATTGCTTAATTAAATTATTTTGTAGTAGCATGCATTGCCATTGAATTTCTCTGCAGCAATCCCAGCTACTTTTCCTCAATGTTGGGAGTCAATTTGCTTGGTGCAGCAACCATGTCCAGATGTTTTGTTCCCACTTGTTCACATTGCCCAGCTATTGATATTGTCTCCCTCATGTGGAACAAGTTTGACTGGAGTTCCAAAATGGCTATCACGATTTGCCTTTTTCATTGGCCAGCCATTAGGGGATCTTCTGAGTTTGATTTCCACCAAGGTACTGAACGTCTTGGCAGGCTATTGATCTTTCAAGTCAATTTATCAATCTTAATTGTGCAATTCCAGTCACAAGTGTCAGTTGGGTTTTTTCTGCAATCACAGATAAAAATAGCGCCATGATCACAGCTTTTTAGTTTGCTAAAATCTTTTTCAAAGTTTGGGAGGTGAGTAGTTTTTGAGTCTTAGATTTTAAAATGTTTTTATTTTTCTTTGGCTTCAAAGTTAATATTTTTTTTTTTGCTGTAGTTTTTCAAATATGTCAAAAGAGAAAGTAAATTTTTGCAAATTGCTTTTTATTTTGTGTTTGAAAATGGAACTAATGTATTTATTTTTATCACCAGTGTATTATTGGATTTGACTACTAAAATATTTTTTTTACCAATTAATATAAAAGTGGAATGAGATAGATATCAGCAAAGATAAATTAGCTTTCACATGAGAAAGCCTACAACCAATTAAAATATTATTAATTTGTTTGCACATCAGTATTATTTCTATTTTCTTCTGGTCCAGTTCAAACTGACATAGAAGTTGTCATCTTTTTCACTTGATAACAAAATAAAATGCCAAAAGAAAATGTCTAAATTCTGTGATGATGTCATTGATGTAATGCCCAGTTGTAGATTTTTATATCATGACTCAAATATCTTTAAAAGAGTACATTTGCAAATATTCTTGTTTTATTCGAAAATCTTAAATCCATTTAATTAGAAATATGTTTGATGGTTGCAATGTTGGTTAAAAAAAAGTGTTATTTCTTATGAAGTAGAGACTGTTTTATGATTTATAATCAGAAGTAGCCATGTTGGATAAGTTTTGGTCATATCTAGCCAAATGGTCAGCAAGTAAATAGCTTGAACCATTAACTGCCACATTTTCATGTGGTTTGTCTCAGTCTGCAATGAAATGAGGAAATTCTTCTTGATTTAATGGAATTTTATGGTACATTTGGAGACGGGAACCCTTGAGAAAAGTTTATATTGGAAAATATTGATGTTCTGTTATGGGAATGCTGGCCTTGCAGGCAGTCGGGGAATCGTGTTGAGTGATTGGTGTTTGCAGAGTGATGAAAGTCACGGAAATCAAACGCTATAGCAGGAAGATCGCATCGAGAATGTAAATAATGCAAGTGTTGAGATATGAAATCAATAGTCGGTACCTTGCTTTCGCCATCTATGTTTGCTTATCATAACTGGGCAATCTGATGGAAGGATTAATAGAGGAATCGGTAGCCAGTGCCAGCACGATTGGGGGGACGTAGGTGTAATTACGAGGTCTTCCATGTCACTGGGAGGGAAATCTAATCACAAATGAATGTTGCTAAATACAGTGTTTGGTTAACATGTTCATCCATCAAGTCATCGCATGATGTGTAGAATGACAGGACTGACATTTTAATATCTTAACTACAGCTATGATTGAAGTCTTGTTCACAGTGTTAATAGTTCTGGTGGTATACAATTTAATAAGCCAATACTGTGCCTTCAGGAACAAAATGTTTTTGTTTTTTTTAAACAATAAAGACGACTAAAGTAGTGATTTGGAATGAAAAATATGTCAGAGGTGTAGGAAATGTTAAAATAGTTGGTAGTACAAAAGCATATTTATTTTTATAATATTAAATACATTATACTTAAAACTTACTTTTTCCTTGTACATGTTTCATATTATCACTCAAATATTGTTAAGATTTTTGGTTTATCCCTTTCCTGTAGAATGTTGAATATTAGCAAGCATAGCATACTGAATATATTGGCAAATGTAAAATATTAACAAATTCAGCAAAGCCATAACAAATCTAAAATGTTGATGATGTTACACAGTCACAAACTTGTGCCAATTATTGTGGCTACAATGCGTTAGACATGAACACTATCTGCACTGAGGCAGGGTGAAAGCGTTGGACTGTAATACCCTAAATAACATTATAAATAAGTAACCTTACTTAACTCTGATAACACCAGTAGGTCAGATGGTAAAAGTTAAAGTTTGTTTGTTTAACGACACCACCAGCATACATACTCATTAATTAATCATTGGCTAATGGGCATTAGACATTTGGTCATTGTGACAAGTAGTCCAAAGAAACCCGCTACATTTTTCCATTACCAGCAAAGAATCTTTTATATGCACTTTCCCACAGATGAAATAGCATGTACCATTGGCATTGATATACCGGTCTTGGGGAAGTGGTTAGGACAGGAAAACAATTGTCAGATAATGGGTCCTCCAAGGGATTCGATCCATTGACTGAAACATCTCAGATGAATGTTGTACCGACTGAACTAGATCCTGTCTCATTAGCAGGTCATGAGGCAATAAATTGTGGTGGTCTATGCCTATACAAGGACCTGTGTTCATAGAGTAATATTAACAGTGCAGTTGAAATTACGTAAGGTAATTATGGACACAGAGTATTCCCTGTGATGTGGGGTTCTGACAGTGAGAATGTGTTGGTATTTGTAACACTCATCTCGTCAGTCTCTAAATATGTGCAGGTGTAGTCAAGTTAAACCTGTTTTTGTTGTTAACAATGCTGCAGCTATGCTGGTGCCCACAAACATTTTGTTATAGGGATACCCAATACTCAAAGTTTAAGTATCACATTCTTTTGAAGGATTTGCTGTCTTGTTCAATTATTTCACACATCTGTAGAGGGACCACTTTCATTTTGTTTTCTTCACTCTGAAGAACGCTGCCACTTCATCATATAGAATCTGTTAAAAAAGTGTGGTGAAACATTTTCAGAACTGTTTGAATAACATGTTGATGACATTAATATAAAATGAAACATTTTACAACTGTGAATAACATGTTCTTTTTATCATATTATATAATTTTTAGATACCAAGATAGTCAAAAATGAAAAACAACAAAAACAACCCAACATGGTGGTTATCTTGAAATTAAAAATGGAAATACTAAATATAAATTTTAAAACTCACAAATGTCTTCTTGACAAATGTTGTATTTAGAAAATTATAAACATTGCTGCCCAAATTCCATCAAATATATATATATATATATATATAATTATTATTTTTACATTTGACAGTATATAGTATAGAACCCTTGATTTAATATTTCTTTAAAATTATTTACATGTACATGACGAGAAAACCTATTGATAGCAAAGCAAATATCACAGTCTTTAATATATCTGTCATGGGGCACTGGTAGGTTAGGATGGGGGGAAAAACATTTAAACATGCAAACATTTCAGAAATATTTTTAATGATATATTCATAACCCATAACCCATAACCCAAACACAGATGTGCTCGCTATACACAACTGGTAAAATGCTACATTGCTAATGGCATAAGCATATGCATTGTTACAGATTTGGAAACATCAGTTGCGCCAGTTTGCTACTGGAACACATGCACATTCATAACAAAAGCAGTTTATCCCAAATTGATTCAACAATATATATTACAGCATCCGGTTTAATCAGTATCTTTAATGATGCAAACATTCATATACAGAAGTTATGAAACAAGAGACATGTGTGTTTAATGATATCTCAGCACAGTTTCAGTTATGGTTAGCTGTTTGGTGTCTTACCATCATTATACTGGTTCTTTCAAAGTTGTCCTTTTGATGTTGAGCATTGTGAGAGAAGAAACACATAGCCTATTCTTTAGTAGCAAGAGAGCTTTTATGTGTGGGTGGTTTTTTGTATGCATTAAATGAAAAAAATGAGTAATTTGTTTATTGCTAGAGAGTTTGTGTATAGTGAAACCTGTTTAAACCGGACCCTGAACTAACCAGAATCATGTCAAAAGAGGCCATGTTTTCAGGTCCAGAATGTTTTATAAATTCTAAATGGCAACACCAGGGGCCTAATTCACTACTTTGTCACAACTTTGCGATCTTGCAGTGCAATTCTAAAAGACTTGAAAAGAGGATGCTTTGTTGTCTAACAGAGCCTTTATGAATTAGGCCCCTATATCCTGTCTAAATTGGGTAAATATTAGGTCCCCTGCCTGATTTCTTTTTAGGCGGGTTTCACTGTGAAATATTTAAAATCATTCAAATGTTTATATATGTTTTTTGTGTTGTTTTTTTCCACAGACAAGTATACACGTTCCCCCAGTTCGGTATGCCAACCATTCCAATGGGTGGGTATCCGCCCGCCCCCGACTATGGGTATTATTCCAAATTCTCGAGCGCCAGTCACCGCATGAAGAAGAAACTCAAACAGCGGTGTACGTGGAAGTGTACGGCTCTCATCCTGCTCATCGTGTGTGTTGCCCTGCTCGCGTGTACAGTCTACTTCGCAGGTGGGTTTCTTCTCTAGTGTGCTTGTAATAGTTGAATTTTAGCTGATGTAATATATCACCCAAAACAGGTTAAAGGAATTTTTTTATAATATATCCTGCTTAATAGAAGTTGACTCTATTTATCCATTCTTGATCAAAGGCCATGGTATGTGCTTTCCTGTTTGTGGGAAAGTGCATATAAAAGATACCTTGCTGCATTAGGCAACATGTAGCAGGTTTCCTCTAAGACTACATAAAATTATTTTTGATTATTGACATCCTTCAACCAATTATTAAGAAATCAATGGGTTCTGGTGGTTGTGTTAAATAAACAAAATTAACTTTTTAACTATTTATCAATGTAGAGAGAGTACCGTATATTTAAACAATATACATATATAAACAAATTAATAAAGCAACAAAGTGTGCATTAGTGGATTAAAACTACACCGATTCACATGATCTATTTTGAACAGTCTCGCCCTGCAGGCAAAAAATTGCTTTTTTCCTTACTCATCAATTATTTACAAGAGTTTTCTTCCCATCACATATAACAGTAGTTCCAGCTCTGTTGCTGATAAGTAAATAGAATAAAAGGTTGGCTGTCTGAGTTATGAAATTCCCCACGAATTTGGCACGGTTAGTGTTTCAGTCATTTTGTTTGATTTCCCTGGTGGATTTTTAGATAGAATTTAGACTACCATATAATTAATTTTAGAGCTTTTCATTTCCTAAGTGATTCATTAATTTTGAAGTTGAACTTTTGGACAGAAACAGAAACATTTATTCCCACTCTGTAGCCGCCATAGCCAGAGGGTGTTTACAGAGATCTGAGAATTTGTTTCCAAGGTAAAGAATTGTTTGAGAAACTGACCTTTTAGAGGAGTTTTTCTTGGCACTGTGGCTCTTTGCTTAGAAGCACTTTATGTCAAAGTAAACTAGCAGCACCGCTGTAAAAACAAACAGCACAGGCAAGTGAGCTGCTGCTAAATGTCTTGCCTTTGTCACTGAGAGATCTTTGTATCAAGACATGATGAACTTTTCCAATGGGTTCTCCCTATGGAATACAGATCCTTCCTTTTTGTGGCTGTGATCAGGCCACTGTTTAGATAGGTTGAAGGCTTTTGTGCTGAACTGGAAACCATAGCATTATTGTCTTTGCAAACAAAGCCTGCTTGTTACATTAGAAGTGGCAACTGATTCTCAGGAGATCTTGGTTTTGTTTTATATATATATATTGTTTCTCTGAGACCCACAAGCCAATTGCTTACCTAGGTTTGAAATTGGTTAAATAAATATATAAATATATCCATATGGTATGAGATGCATTGGCTTAAATTTCAACCATATTAAATGTTCTTAATTGTGTGATAATAGTTTTTGTCTCACCTTTTACAAAGTTAAAAGGTAAGATATAGGTATTATATAGGTGGCAGTGAGATGGCATCAAGTTTTTCAATGAATTTTAATGTTAAAGTTTTGTATGTAGATCAGTTTCTCACAGACTATAAGTCCTAGGTCAGTGAAACTTGGTTTATAGTTATCCATGGATGTCCATCACAGTGAATCAAAATGTAGGTGAGACATTTAATTCTGCAGAATTCTAGTTTCTATATTTTATAAATATTAAAAGAAAACCTGCTGGTACAAGATATAATGCAAAAAAACTAAAATTTAGCAGCAGAAAAAAAAAAAGTTATTTTATTTATTTTTGGCATGACAGGATAATACATACCATGATCTTTGACATGCCACTGTGTGTCAAGAATGAACTGTTGGAATAGGACATCTGTTTACTTTATTACAGACACCTATTTTTGGATTATACTACATTTGCAACATGTTTTAATTGGCCTGCTTCCACCAATGTGAGTTTTGGTCTGGTGTAGAAGCCATCAAATGCAGACCGTGGCGGAGTGAAATGTGCTATCCTAGTTTGTTTCATTTCATTTCATTGGTCAAGAGATCATGTTTGTTGCTAAAGGCATCCAAGCAGGGGAGATGCATGTTTATTTTTCCTGCTCCACTGGCTGTGAAGTCAACCAAGTTAATAGTGATTGGATTCTGGTGCCAGCTATTTCACTGCTGATATACACAATATTGCTGAGCAAGCATTCTTAACTTTAAAACACTATTACTGGCTCTTTTTATCACATTTTTGTTCAACTCTTATGAAATAGCAACTACAGCAGAAACAAATTTATTTATTTTTACAAGGAAATTTACTTTTTATGTGAAATGTTTGAAATAGTAAGAGAATGTTGGCTTCATGCCAAAAAGAAGCTTGAAGCAGATGAAACTTTTGCTATATTGGCCATAATTTCATTTACACATTTGATTTAATGATTACTGTTAAATTAATTTTGCAAGGCATAGTGAAACATATCTGCTACATGTAAATCTAGATAAGATATTTAATGATATTCTAGGCAAAGTTTGGTTTGATTTTAAAAAATCTAGCTATGCCCAAGGTAACTTCTATAAAAACATGTTATTACGCAAATGTAGTTTATTAATTTTCTAGGTAGTTTTATCAATTCTAAAGTATTGAATTTTGTTTATTATAGTACATGTCAATTTCTCCACTTAAACCCCAAGGCTATACAAGAGTAATTGAATCAGTCAGTGTTATTTTATGCTTGCTTCGTTTTTGTCCACAAAAAAGGAGAAGGATTGGAGTTTAGAAAATGACAAACTCATGTGATGCATCTTTGGCTTTGATGACAGCACTGGGCCAAGACCCAGATGAATAAGTAATTCAATCAATTTCATATTTCTTATTCATGAAGAATAAGGCAAAAAGACAATTTGCAAATTTTTGCCCACCAATCAATAACAAAACTGCAGGAAAAGGTTCTTCATTGACTGTCTATACATACATGATTTTGAACAGTGTTTTTCTGTGCTGTAAAAAAGAATTGATTTTTCCACTAGAATGTATTTCTGTGCCCATGCTGTATGTTAAAACGAGGACCTTTTAACTAAGTGTCAGACAGCATCCTGCCTGGCAGAGTGTTTCAGATCTCCACTTTGTAATATCTAAAGATGTAACTGCTTTCTAAATAACTTAGTGGCTGTTGAATGCTTGGAAAAGCTCAATTATTGCTGATTGCCGAGAAAAATGCCTGCGTGCGGAAGGTTTCTCCTGTGTTGCAGGAAAGAAATAATCATGGTATAATTTATAGACAACTTTCTGTCATTTGCTACTGACAATAATCAATACTTGGTCTGTGTGACATGGTGGGGGTCTGGTGGTGCATTGTTCAAAACTCGACACGTGATTCGTGAAGTCTTAACAGAGATCACAGGCAATAGCTTGACTTCTGCTTTTAGGTTTATTTAAAGAATTGAATGGATTTTTAAAATGATACATGGTCATACCAAACACTATAATACTTTGATTAGCAAAACCACAATGATTTGAGAAAAAGTACATACAGGATGAATGATCAAACAAAAAGTTGTTTTTTTTAAATCTGGATTTTTCAATTTATATTTCTTTCATTTTGAGAGCACGTTCCACCAACATATCCAACAAAATCTAAAGGTTTTTTAATTACCCGTATTTGAAAAATAATAAATTTTACATATTAAGTTAAATAATAGAAAAGCCCCTGTGCATGCTGTAACCTCACTGTGGTGCAGGGGTGTAACATTCTCTTTAAGAATGGCCAATACAGCACAAAATGAAATTTTGAGTAAAAGTCGGTATTTATCTGTGATATTTGTATTTTTGCACAATTCTTTACACTGTTTTAATTTAAATCTTAAATTTTTATATTGATGTTGATCATCACTTTATTTGTTTGCATTACCATAGTTTGACACCCAATAGCTGATGTATTTTCATGCTGGGGTGTCGTTAAACAATCATTCATTCATTTTTTTATGGAAAAGCAACTACCGTAACTGGTAACAAAAGACTGGCGAGTAATAAGTCTTTAGTAAATATAAAAAGTTATATTTTGCTATTCACAGCACTAGTATATTTTATGTTTTGTTCTCTGGTCTTTAACCATGTTTTTGTACTTGTCAACAATAATGTTTTATTGAACAAAAAATTATGAAAATGAGGATAATTATAACAGTTATTTTAAAAACATACGATTGAGTATTTAGATGTAATTTTTGTCAAGGTACATAACTAAGGAGACAACAAAATTATGTCATTTTTAGTAAGCAATTACATAGATCTAAGACTAGGGTAGCTACATTGTTATGGTGTCATTTGTGAAAATATACTGGTTATATTTCCCTGTATATGTTGAACTATGTGGATAATAAATATCACAATTCAATGCGAAAATGCTGTGTAAGTAATAACAGGCTAATCTTGTTAAACGAGTTGTAGATGTTTTAGTTTGAATTAAAAACAAAATCTTAGTTTATACTGGTTTGTTTTTGAATGGAAAAGTCAAACCTGCAGTGTGGCTGGTTATTTTGTGTTTCCCCCCAAGCAGACGTGTTGATCCAGATGGCTTTGGCATCTGAGGAAGCCTGTGAAAGATTTACTCAGGACTTGTGGAGCAATTATTCATACTGAATTACTGAACATATCACAGTAATGGACTCAAAATATTGGTCTGGAATATCTCGATTTCAGCTTGAGCCCAATCACCTTCAAACAATTGGTAGAGGTGTTGAAAAAATAGCAATGAATTTTGAGTTAAGATATTTAGTGAATATCTGTTTCTTTTTTTAGAATGCTTCACCTCACTCCCACACACCTCATCACAAATGTTTGGATTTTAAAGGGTTTTTTAATGAGCCCATTATGACAATAGCTAGTTTTGTCCATAGTTTTTACTTTATATTGGTATTTTATCCCAGAATATATACATATTGCTTGGCTTTAATTCCGGTGAACATAATTCAATTTGGCTGAATCATGATGATATATTCACTATGCATGGCAAAACAACTATTCACTTCTTAAATTTAATTTGTTTTTTAAATGTCTAATGTAAGGAAAATTAAAATTAATTATAAAAACTAAGAATAATTCTGCAGATTTTTGAGCTGGTATGATTTAAATTTAAATATGGAAATTTATAATACAGTGTATAACATTTAGTGAAATATCCTAAAATATCAGTGAAATAAAAGTGTTATCAGTCACTATTTTACTCTACAATGTTTCTACAAAGTAAAAATAAATTGCCAAATGTTGTATAATAAATAGAAAATGTCATGTTTTTTGTCAAAAATAATATGATTTATATCTCATTTTGTGAAGTTTACAATTATATCATACTCATCACTCATGAGATATGATTGCAAACTATACTCGATGAGATATAAATCATATTTGACAAAAAACATGAAATATCCTCTGGATACATGTACTATAAAATGGAATAAGAAGGGAAAATTATAAAGAACTGAAGTCTTAACATAAGATAGTACTAAACAGTGAACACACTGAGTAAAACTACTAGATTAAAATTTGATTGCACTAAACAACATATCAGTTTGTTTTGTTTAACAGCACCACTAGAGCACATTAATTTATTAATTACTGGCTATCAGATGTCAAACATATGGTAATTCTGACATATAGTCTTAAATTGCAGAATTAAACCTGACACATTTTTCCATTCGTAGCAGGAGATCTTTTATATGTAGTATCCCACAGATATGGTAGCACACACCATGGCCTTTTATATACCACTCATGGTCCACTGGCTGGAAACATATTGACAATACACACACACTAAAGGCTTTAGTCTGTCCTAGACCATGTTAAACACACAAAACTTGAACGTAAATCATTGGTTTATATAAAATAAAGGTTAGTCACACTGGTGTGCTATTAAGACTAACGTGTGTCTCTTTTTCTGCAGCTATGTCCATGTTTGAGGAAGAGGAGAAGGTGGCACCTAATGGTGGCTCCAAGGATCACAAAGTCCAAATGGTTAATTGTGCCTTGAACTTTTCCAAGAATGGTCACGAATACTCCACTCTTAGACCAGGTGAATGCAATTGTTGTGTGTACATTTTGTTTGAGAAAAATGTCTTGTGTCTTTGCATGGCAGGTTCTTACAATATACCTGGTATCTCTAATAAACGCACATGAGCCTACACAAACAAGTTCAAGCATAAACATGGCATACATGTACACACCCACACACACACACACACACACACACACA
>JAECMU010400836.1:0-11544 GCA_016106625.1 Dracogyra subfuscus
GGCCTGTACCTGTGGTTCCTATAGGTAGATGTGTATTTGTATGGTCACCAGTCAAGGTAATTATTTAGTGCTGTCTAGACACAAAAAATTGTGTTCTGTGCCTGTTTTATTAAGATCACAAGGTATTATGGGATAACCTGCCAACCCTAAAATAATAATGCACATTATCAGCCATCCTGCTTTATTACAGTAAATCATTCTATAAAACCCTTGATTAAGTAGACTTTCCCATCTAAAATCACAATACTGACCAATTACAGAGTCCTAAAAAAAGAAGAAAATGATCACTTGGTACATCTTGAGTGGTCGTTTGTGTTCAAGCATACCACATAAAAATCATCATCACTGCATATATTTGTCCAAGTAGATGTATTAAAAAAGCTTGTGGTTAAAATTATATAGCCAAAATGTCCACTCCATTATTGTGTACAAAAGCACATGCTATCGTTATGTAATTGCAAAACTCCCTAAAATAATATGTGGTTGCCTTTAAACTGCAATATATAAGTAAACCACTGATAAATAAATAAGTTTCTTAAATTTCAATTGAAAATATTAATATAAAACTACACTACATACAACTTTAAGTTACATCTTTTATTTGTCATTTTATTGTCTATACCATTAAATAATTAGATATAATAGTGGTCACATTTTTACCATTTTATTAATTAAATACAGCAATGAACTTGTTAATATTAAGCAAGAATGTGCATTAAATATCAATGCATATGCATACCAGTTTCAAAATGTTTCTGCCTGATTTGTTTTAAAAGTAAGACCTCTGATACAGGCCTGTATGCAGGATTTTTAATGGATGGGTGCGAATTGCTCGTGATGGGACCTCAACATAAAAATAACCCCTCAAAAACAACAACAATTACGTAAAGTTATTTAAATTTAATAGAGAAAAGTGGACCTTTAGTAATTTGGGGGCGCATACACACGCATCACACGCACCCTGCGTACAGGCTTGCTGATATGCAAACAATGTGAAAAGAAAATCAGTTCAATGAACGCACAATTTCACTGGCTGGATATGTACTGTGGAATGTTGATGCAAACGTACATGCTAAATTCTGAATACAAATGAATAAAACCTTTCAAAACATTAATAACTTTTGTCAAACTGTTTCGACTTAAAAATTTAACAGAAATATTAATAATACACATATATATATACACACACACATTATATTGTTACTGATATGTGTATTCAAACTCAACAACTATAACAGGATTTTAACTAGAAAAGAACTCGTTTTGTACTGTAACAATCTACATTATGTAAACTTTTATAAAACCCACAACCAACAGTAAAATCTTCAACAGACATACTGTACATGTATATAACATACAGTATTATACATACATACAGACATCGATTCATTTGAATACTATACATCATATCAGCAATGTTTCCTGGGGTAAAATGGTTAAAAATACACATCTTAAAATTGCATACATACACTTAAATTGCAAGGTTTGTTGGGGGGATTTATTATTAAAAGTGTTCACAAAATACTGTTTCTCCAAACTGAGAAGAATGTAATTAATCATTACTTGTACAGTAACTGTTGTAATTTACACAGCAGTTGGAATGGACTTATCCGAGGAAAATAAACTATAATGTGTGTAATCAATATAAGACACAAAATCTCTGCCTGTAAGTTAAAATGGAATTTATAAGATTTTCTCCAAGCATTTGGTAGGACTAGTTATTGAAAACTGAATCTAGGAAAGAAGTCACAGGAAAAAAAGTCACAATTTTTAATTAAGAAATGTATTAGCAATGAAAGATAGATTAAACACATTTTGTCAGAGATTTTTGTTAAATGTTCTGTGATTTTAATGTTGGTGGTTTAGTCGGATGTTCCACCCAATACCATGAAGAAATTCTGCCACATTCTTGCGGTCTTCCAGGCGATCAACACACAAGTTGCGAAGACGCTCTTGCAGTTGGACGCTAATTAATAAGTGTAACAATTAGTCACCACCCATGCACGATATGAGGCCTCTTTCTTTAATCTAGCCTAATTGACCTACTAATTGACCTAATCAATAAGCTTAACGATTACCCCATGCATACTATGAGTAAGATGCCACATTCAATACTCTACAAACCCATACATTTTGTTATATAAAAATTGTGACTTTGTTTCTGTGATTTTTTTTCCTATACTAAATTGTGACTTTTTTTTTGTGACTTTTTTTCCAGCCACCTGAAAACTACCAGTCTGCTACATGTATATATGAGGCCTATATAACCTTCTTAATGCAAATGGATACAAATGTCTATCTACATTACTTGCTGGGATAATGGGACTTGAAATACAGGATAAAAATGATGGTGGCAATTTTGGTGCTAAAGTTAACATCTACCATGGTTCGCAAAATGACAATTTCTCAAAATCTACTTGGAATACAGAGACACAATTTTAGATTTATTCACGTAGATGACAGAAATATTTCATTTGTATCTCAAACTGAAGTGTGTGCGATATTTGTTGATTTAAAATGGACTGACCCTTATGAATAACCATAACATCTGATGTCCATAAATATGTAATGTGTGCTTATATTGTTTCAAAAAAAAAACTTATGATCCATAACAAAAGATGACAAATGTGGATACACTGAACACAATGGAATGAAAGAGAATGTTAAAATTATTAAAAGCAAATGCTATATATATTAAAAACAATCCAATAAAATTTAACACAATGTTGTTACAGGACAACAGTTGATCCTGAACTAATCAGTTTAAAATAATAAAACACAACTAAACTAATGTTAAAGATCATTGTTTCGTAGGCATTCTTTGATCTCTTTGATCTGCTAGACCATAGGGATAGCTCAGAGACGTTTGACAACCAAAATCCTACTCTGGCTATGAGATTCACAAAAGCAATAGTTTGGAATGGTACTAGATATTTTTTCACCTAATAAATTGAAATATATATGTACATATAGCTCTACAGTCACAATGGATACCTGCATCAGTTGATGGTGCTGTAAATAATATACTAATTTATGTACTGTGATGATACAGGAAACCAATATTAGGATATAAAAATTATAATAATACATCTCTAATTATTTATGCTGCCTAGCATGATAAAACGTGACTGCTCTGGGACGTGTATTTAAATATAAAATAAAAACAATATATATATATATAGGCTCAATAAGACAGATTATAGGTGCAGTAAGACAGATTATGAAAGTTTTTATTGTACAGTGTTAATGGGGAGCCTGTTTTGGCGCAACTTCAGATTTCCAATACAGTTGAAATTTGAATGGAGAAAGTAAATACACGTCTGTCACATTTAAAGGGATGACATTTCTGTAGGTCTATCTCAGGTCCATATTCATGAATGATATCTGGAGTGTGTGTGTGTGGGGGGGGGGGAGGCAGACTTTTTTTAAAATTTTAATTAAACGGAATAGCACAAAGTAAAACTGTGAGACAGCACCCTGTCGCACCTGGACACCCTGCTTCCTAAGGCCTTGCATCTACATTTGTATATTGTGTGTGTGATTATTTTAATAGATAAACTTGCAAAAGTGTCAAGTTTTTTATATATACATGTAGGCTTGCTGAATTAATTAAAATTCACAGACATGTTCTAAAAATTAGGTTACATCAAGCATACAAAAAATCAAGATTAAACTTAAATCACTCATAACACTGGGTTAACCCAGGAGGGGACAATTCAAAGTAAACTGCATTTTAATTTTTGGAGCTTTTTATGTTGTCAGCTGTACTATTATCTGGCTACTGAAATTATATAATGATTGTAGTAACTTCTGGCCAAACCATCTTCACATATACTTGCCAAAAGTATATAATCCTTATACGTTTTAACATTAAACAAATCTTTTTTGGAGTTTGTTTATACATGTATATTCATTAAAAGTATGAATGTATCCTATAAATTTCTTAACCAAACAATTTTACCATTATAAGCATTAATTCACAAGGCAACTAATAAGACATCAAAACTGTTCCAAAATGTTATTTGTTAGAACTGGTTGCTGCAGAGGACACCATTTTTTAATTTGCCTTAAAATTATTTATAAACATTTTTATAAATAAGCACAACAAGCAAACATAAAAACATGTTTTGATAAAACACTGAACAGGTTGGGGTTTTTTAAATTCTGGATGTAACTGAATCCACTAAATGTTTTTACCTTCTGAAACGTGTGACATTGCTAATATTCATGGCTGTTGCAATAGTTCTTGATGGTCAATGCGGTATACTTTTCTACATACCAGTCAATTTAGTACTCATTTGCATAACAACCACCTATTTATAAACATTGATACACTTTAGAACCAAAGTTGTGTATGCCCATTGAAACTGATCTCTTAAGTATAATACTTTTTAAAAACAAAATTGGGCTACTCATAAATTGTATGGGCCATTCAAAGTGCTGACCTGACTTGCCCGAATGACAAGTAAGAGCAAATCCCAAGAGCACACCCTGAGATTGCGAGTAGAAAACCTCTTGTGCTACACACACATACATGTAGGCTACAATTTAATTAGCCAGCTGTTATATTAATCATCCACAGACAGGATAACATATACCAGACAAATCAAGGTCTGATACATTTGTACGTGATGTAATGCACCAAAACATTATTTCCACACAAGATACTAACAAACAGGCTGTTCGAACTTAGCATTTGCAAAGATCAGTTCATAATGAACTTAAGATACAGAAGGCAAGGTAAAGGCTACATGTTTAGTGATATGAATCATTTTGTCATTGGACATGTTACTACCTGCCACGATGCTGACTGGTAGTTAGGTGTAAGAACTGTTGACGCTGTAGGCAGGAGTTGTTGACTGGTAGTTAGGTGTAAGAACTGTTGACGCTGTAGGCAGGAGATGTTGACTGGTAGTTAAGTGTAAGAACTGTTGACACTGTAGGCAGGAGCAGCTGACGAGTATGTGTTGACATCCTGCTCCTCCTGCTTGAGGAAGAAGAAGACAGCTGATGCCACCATGAAGAACATGCCACCAAGTCCCACTCCGTACGTCCAGTCCACGTCCCAGCGGAGAATCAACTTACCGTTCTCCAGTGACTGGATGTCTTCAGAAAACTTCACAGGGTAGATTATGGAGGATATCAGTATACCAACAGCTGAAATTATGTAAGAAAAGATAATCAGCACCCAGACGTTACAATCAAAATTGATTTTTAATTACATTCCAGAACCAAGTTTTTAAATCTTATGGGATCAATGTTGTTTTTTGTTTTTTTAAGACGACTATTTTGAGTTATTTTTAAAGTTTATATAACTTTTATTATGACAATCTTTATATGTTAATAGTGTTGATTTATTTATTATTAATATTATAGTAATACTGTATCATATATTAAATGTTTCTTTAATTTATTTTAAAATGTTTAATAAAAAAACAGACCTTCGTTTTTGAAAACCACAGGAGTGCAAAAAAACGCACTCCTAAAAATGCTTACGAGGGGGGATGGAAATCACACTCCTCAAAATGCAGATGAGGGGAAAATCGAACCCCTCAAAATAATCAGAACTAGAGGCAAGAGACCGACAGGAATTGCACCCATGAACATGATTAAGTTTGAGTAATGATTTCTAAATTAAATATCTTAAGAATTAATATGATGGTTGTTCTCAAAGATGAAGGAATGGGCCATTGCATTCTTACACAAGAAAAATAAACACCATGAACAACACAATTTATCGATTTCTTATGTATTATATGCATACCATGTTGCATTAAAATTCTGAATAAAGATAATCGATTTATGAATAAAGAATTGAAACTGTTTGTGCTTATTCTGTTTTATAGAAATTAAGTAGAATAATTTTAGTCTGCATCGTAGAATAATATGATTTCTGCATGGACACAAACCTGTGAAATGAATGTGAATTGACAATGAAACAACTATGGTATTGTTATTAAGAATTCTAACTGTAAAATGTCTAATAAAACTCACATACAAAATAAAATCAGTAGGCCTATTTGTAAATCATTTAAACTAAAACGAAATTAAAAGTGTAACAACCACATAGCACAGGGTTACCACATTTATCATATTATAATACATATGTTATGTCCCTGCACATTCTCTATTTAAAGCCACCAATAATAATGTCATAGCAAAGATGTCAATATCTATTATTTTCTACCCAATATATCTTACTACAATTTTTACAAACAGGATTAACTTTCATTATATTTATCAGTGTACTGTAGTTACAACTTCATTTATTATACAACTAACGCGAATCATAGCAAACCATCACCTCCCCCCCCCACCCCCCAAAAAAAAAACCCAAACAAACCGCAACAAACCATTTTAATGTACATTTAATTTTAAAATATACATGCTTTACATTCCATAAATTAGAATTACTGAGTTGAAATTAAATCGGTGTATGTTTGTTTCAGGTGCCCGTCAACCGATCACTAGAAATCGGACTCTACCAAGGTCAGTGTCCTTGGCTTCAAATCACGTGGTAGTACCGTGAAACAGAAATGTCTGCGAGTACGTCACTATGCTATTAACGAAAACAAAACCTGCTTTATTAAATTAGTTTTGTTGGTGTACACATTTACTGAGATATGAAAATGTATAAACATTATACACATAATATAATTATTGGACAACGCACCTATTATTTGTCTGTACATGATCAAAACGACGACAGTGTAAAATAATATTTTGCAATCATTTCCTGTATTGTACGAAATTAAACAAAACTGACTAGTTCTTAATAATAAGCGAACTCCTAGCTGATTGGCTCAGTGTAAAGATAACCAACTAATCATGTTTCAATTCATAAAAAGTATTCTATGATGTACATTGTAAACAGAATGAAAAGGGTTGTGGCGTTGTGAATTGGATTCAATAAACGATTAAAATTGCAGAGTTAAAAAAAAGGAAATTTACAAGCGTGATTTGTTCAATTTAGGGTCGTGTTATTTCGCGCCCGTCATACTGAGTTGACGGGGGTTCACGGGCGTGATAGCGCTCGGGCCCTTCAAAAACGAAGGTCTGAAAAAAACTTAAATCACAATGATATGGTAACATAGTTTGACAATGTTCGGCATTTGACTGATGTCGCACAGGGCATAACATTTGGAACACGCGATTTTGTTGTTCGTCTGTTGGTTTTGCAAAATCAATATCAACATAAATGACGGATTCTTTGTGCAAAAGCTGTAACTGTTCATTAGAAAATGTTTTTGAAAAATATCACTCTTATTAGCCTACATTGCTGACGTGAGAATTTATCTGTTTGAAATCAGCATCCCAGTCAATACAGAGTCAACACCGTATTGATACAAAGTCAGCGCCGTCTTTAGAAGTATCGAAACAGTTTAGTAACATACTTGTAGCTGCACATTCTCTTTGTTCATTTCACTATGTGCACAAAATCATATGCTGTTCAGAAATTAAAGGGACAATCCTGAGTTTCTGCCATGGTAAGAGTTTCATCTCCTCCCAAAAAAACAAAACAAAAATAAACATAGATATCCTACTTTTTCTTTATTTTTTAAACAACATTTCATGTAAAACACATACAAACATTTGGGATTTCCTATGACTTCGTATAGTCAAAAAAGATAAAAAAAAATATTTTGTCATTTGTCCATGTTGTGCAAAACCAATATCAAAATAAGCAAAAGCTGTAAATAATGTGTAATCACTCATCAAAAAATCCAAACAAACATGTGTTGGCTAATATCATCAATTTTTTGAAAAATATTATATTATATTATTATAATAATAATATTATGTGATTGATGGTAACCTTTACCACTTTAACACTACGTCCCGCCCACTTGTTTGAATACTGCTGCCTTGTATTAACCGTTTCATTTGTATCTAAGATACTGAAGAAAATTGTTTGTGTAAACACTAAAACCAGACAAACAACATACTGGTTGTCTGAAAAATTCAAATTTCGCTGCCAGCAGACTGTTTAATCACCAGCTAAATTAAGAAAATATAACACCCGAGTTAAAGATGCCTAAATTTTTAAAGTGAATGAATCCTGCTGTTTGTGCTCATTCTTCTGTTGTATTAACTTCATTTCAAGTTATTTTTGTGCTTCTATCCAATTACGGTTCAAGCTTGCTGTCCTGGGCACAAACCGTTGCTATCTGGGCTGTCTGTCCATGACAGTGGGTTTGTTGGTAGTGAGAGATAAGAGGGTGTAGTGGCCTTTCACCTACCCCTTGAGTCGTTAAAACTTGCTCTGGTGGGAGCCGGTACCAGGCTGCACATTCAGTACCTACAAGCCTTATGTCCGATGGCTTAATCACGACACCACCGAGGCCAGCCAGTTTTGTCTTAAGAGGAAATGGGACAGAAGAGGGCTATGCAGGTACTGGTGATTTGGTTTTCAAATGTAGCCCATGAAGAGAACGGTGCCAATACTCTTTGTTGGCATTTTAATGTTTCATTAAAATTATGTGTTAGCTAATGTAATTTCAGCAGCTACATGCTATAGAAAAGAACATTCCCATACCCCTAACCCTAAGCCCCAGGCAGAAACTATTACTGTGCCACCTTTCCACCTAGCAATCCACTCTGCACTGAAAACAAATACTGATCAGTGACCACTGGTTATAAGTGTTCTGCCCACAATGGTCAGGACTACATGTATTTGGACACTGCAAGCACTTTAAAATTCTCACTGGAACTGCTACTGCCAATCATGATGCCAGCCACTTGTAATAAATACTCTTAGTAAAATCATGAATTTCACACGTTAGTGTGTTCTTCTAACCACTCATAAAAGCACTAGGTAGAATCATATGTAGCCTTTATCAACAAATAATACCAGTTACCTGCAAATGTGCAGAGTGCTCCAGCAATCACATACCACATCCTATTGTGTGTAAACAGGCCGAGGACACCCAGCCCAACCGCACCGATACAGGCAAACAGAGCTATCAGGGTCAGAGCAGCACAGGCAGCCATCCAGTCTGGAAATCAAATTAAAACAAGTTCTTGCACCATCGATACCAAAAGACATCAAATACAAAGTCTCAGCTTTATATTTTGCAATATTTGTCAACATTTCAGTTAATAGTGGTACTATTACCAAAAGGAATATTTGTTTCAAGATTACAGTATGAAATGAAGTCATCCAATTTACTTGTAGTTTCAGTTTCAAGTATTCCAAATTCATTTTAAAAACTCCCTGAAACAAACTATTTTTTTCATCCTTTTTGACGTCAAGTTTTCAAAATGTTACCGTACATGCATAATAATAAAAGCCATCTACATGTATATCCAGCAAGACCACTAGAGGCAAGAAGGTGAAATAATTTTGTTTGGAAAAACTTTGTAAAACTAAGTTGCCTTGGTACCATAATTATTTGCATTAAACCAAAGTTTAGTCATGCTCTAAAAAGAACTTTAAAATTTGACCCGTGATACTGGGGGTTCAGATGAAGCAAATGATTCGCTTTCACAATTAAAATATACAGGTTTATGCATATGGAGTTTCTGGTGGTGCAAAAACATTAGGAAAAGGGTCCACTTGGTTCATATTCAAACACTCACCCTCCCCCCAAGGTCTAGATCATGCTATGTCCCTGTGATAGTTACATCGTTGAAGGAAGGCTTTCCCTCAAGAGGTTTGGGCAACATGATTCAGAAGTCAGATCCTGGTGGATTAGTGGTCCCAGGAGACGGCTTGTAAAATTACCAAACACCAATTAACACAATAAGTTGATCGAGTGACCGGTCCATTGTTAGGTATGAGGAAGTTTGTTTACCGATCGTAGTGGTTAGATATGCTGGAGATTCTGTTGCAATCAAGGTAATCAACAGGCACACTCGTACTTGTGGCAATTGTTTTCTAAAGCACTTGAAATCAAGGCGTAGCGGCTTTTGACATAAGGTGCTTACGCACTGTCAAAGCGCTTACTTTATTGACCAAGGGATAGCGGGCCGCTACGCCTAACAGCCCTGGGGAAACCCCTGGATAGAACCAAGACTCCAGTAACTTAAGTACATCTTGTCGTCTCTCTTTTATATCCTACTCCACACAGACAACTGAATTTAAGAGTCAATCTTTGAACACTGCCGTGTGTTACTTACCATTGTGTACGCAGACCGTGAGAGTTGGGTTGGTGGGTGACGAGTAGCACTGCTCCCACAGACCCCATGTGTTGTGCTCTCGGTTCCCCGATCGGAAAGTGACATCCACCCAGTCAGACGCCGCCACTGCGATGATCACCAGCAGGACAGCAATACAGGTGAAAATGACGGCAATCAGCTGACAACAGATTAACAATAAATGAAAAAATCATGGCAATCAGCTGACAACAGATAAACAATACAGGTGAAAATCACGGCAATCAGCTGATAAAAAATTAACAATACAGGTGAAAATCACAGCAATCAGCTGACAACAGATTAACAATACCTGTAGGTGAAAATCACGGCAATCGACTGACAACAGATTAACAATACAGGTGAAAATCACGGCAATCAGCTGGCAACAGATAAGATAGGTGAAAATCATGGCAATCAGCTGACAACAGATTAACAATACAGGTGGAAAACACGACAATAAGCTGATAATAGATTAATAATACGGGTGAAAATGACAGCAATCAGCTGACAAATTAACCATACAGGTGAAAATAGCATAAAAAGAAAAATAAAGCAGGGTTCGAACTTAATGGTCGCCTGATTGCCCCTGGAGACTGAAAACGACGAAGGGCGACTGAAAACCCACAGTAAGGTTGGCCGCTTGGCGACTGATTTTGTTTTTCTTTCGTGGTTTCTCTTATAATCTGTTGCAATATTGTTGGGGTTTTTTTAGAAAATATTTTTCGGGCAAGTGAAAATAGAGCCAGGCAAGTGAAAGTGCTGTCACCAATTGCCCGGTTGGCAACTAAAACAAAAGTAAAGCGCAGACACTGTAAAAGTGTATTGAAATTTGAAAATAACAAAGAAACACAATTTGTGTGTGCAATTCACAAATCAATCGGCTCAGAAATAAATAACTTAATTGTAGTAAATTACATAGTATGAACAAATTCGATCCCTGTGGGACAGACTATACAGCCATAGTACTTACATGTAGTGTTGAAAACTGTCAAATTTAAAAAAAAACCCATGTGTGTTGAGAATATGTGTACTTAGCTAAGCAGCTCTCAAAATAAGTAGTAAACGACAGATCAGGTTTTATATCAGTTATGTCTTGTAGTTATATAACCCATACGTATCAACATGCACAAGTTTCATTATTTTTGGCGATTTGATGCTTAATACCCGGCACATTAAGAAAAGTATTGACTTAATGTGTACCCTGCACTAGGCCTATATTTCTGATTGCTGATTTGAATTTCAGCTCAGAAATAAATATCTTGTAGTAAAAATACTTTAGTAAGAAAAGAGCATTACAATTTTTATTTACATGTGGGGAAAAAATATAGTAAATGTGTTGGTATTATTAAAATTAATACAATTAATGATTAAGTCGTGATTGCTGCTTTAAAAGTTATCTCAGTACTG
>JAECMU010400900.1:0-16166 GCA_016106625.1 Dracogyra subfuscus
CATAGCCTTGGGGAATGGTGCTGATATTCGGAGTCTAGCAACATAGGTGATAAAACCCTGAATAAGGTAGATGACCAAGTGTGACCACTGGTGATTATTATTTCTGACATATATTGTTGTTCAACTAAACAAGTGATAGTGATGGCCAATCACATGTAAGTCTGTACATTCAATAAAAACAAGCAGTTTTAATGAAAAGAATGTGTTTTATTAATTTTTACTTATTTTATAAAAGTGCTAATCAAAATCCAGTAGTTGCTATTCAATTCTTCATCCAGTAGAAAAAACTGCTAATCAAAATTTTAAAAACAAATTGCACCCTGGCCAGATAATTTTGCGAAATGTTCTGCTTATACAGAACTAGCCCCGTTAGAGGAGCAGTGAAAACATATTACAAGTTGGAGCCAGTACCAGGACGTGAACCCAATACTTACTAGTTCAAACACCAATGGTTTAATAACTCTGCCCCTAAGGTGATGGTGATCAGTAGGGGTGTAATGATACAGTAGGGTTGCGATATGATACGTATCACGATATTCACCTCACGATACTAAAGTATTGCGATATTAAATTTACAATACAAAATGCTGAATTGTTGGCCTAGAAAATTATTAATGTATTAATAATAGATCACAAACAATGAAACTAAATCCAGATTTATATTTGTAAGGATTGCAAGGAAAAGAACAACAAATGATTCACAACTGTGTTTGATTTTTTGTTTTAAAAAGCATGGACTTGATTTAGTTGCAGCTGAACCTGATCTCAAGCACCATGTATGAAACCTAGTATTTTTAACATAGAAGATGGTCGCAAATCGTGTGCTATAAACTTGTATATGCTTTTTGTTATCATTTTACTGTGATCTCAATTTAGTGGCAGTTTTGGAACAAATACTTTATTCAATGTTGCAGCTTTTTTGCAAACATTTCAGGTACTCTAGTCTGTTTTACATTTCGTAGGATTAGGGGAGTCAAGCAATCATGCACGATGGCGAGTAATGTGTGATATATTTGTCGTGTTGCCATTGTAATTAATTATGGTCTTGCACACTGTTTTATTTTTACATACTTTTCTAATACCATTCTCATTATAAATTGGAAACTTGAATAAAAAAACCTGCCACACGGCAGACTTGTATTTCACAGGCTGATTTTCAAATTTGTCTGCTAAGAACGGCATGCTTTGCAAAGATGATGCACCTGTCAAACAATATTGATGAAGTGCTTGGTTCGAGCAGTGATTGGCCACAAATCTGGATATCAGCCAATCAAAATTAATTTAACTTAATGCTATATACAGCTGAAATGCAAACTAGGGCAAGATATGCAGTTTGCATTTGGTCATATTGAACTTAAATTTAACAAAACATATGTTTATTTTAAAAATAAATTGATACTTTAAATGACAAATATCGATTTTTAAAAACCATAAGTATCAACAAACTAGTGCATGTATCATGAATCGTATCATAGAGAGAAACATTGTGACTTATTGATAAATCGTTACATTCCTAGTGATCAGTAACTATGTCAAATATAAAATATTTTTTCATTTTATTTCAACTTATTTTCATGCTTATATCCAATTATGGTGCAAACACGCTGTCCCAGGCACACACCAGCTATCTGGGCTGTCTGTCCAGAACAGTGTGTTAGTTGTTAGTGGTTAGTGAGAGGGAAGAGGGTATAGTGGTCTTACACCTACCCACTGAGTCGTTAAAACTCGCTCTGGGTGGGAGTAGGTACTGGGCTGCGAACCCAGTACCTACCAGCCTTATGTCCGATGACTTAACCACGACACCACCGAAGCTGGTATATATAAAACCAATCAAATCAAATGTTACATTACTTTTCAATTTCTTCACAACTGGGTTCTTTGGGAACTACTAGCAAACTGAAGAGAGCATCGACTTCAGCATCATGTTCATACTGAAATAAACATACTGAAATTAAAATACTTAAATGATATCCATTTCTACATTATGCTCTCAAATAAATTACTGAAAAGAATTCCAGTTGTACATCATACTTAAATTGAAATCAAAATAAATTTTTATATCTCCTAAGTTCAAGGGCTATAACTCCGTCAAATTGGGTAAATTGCCGCTAAAGTAGACTTGATCTGTAACACAACAGGAAGAACCTATACACAAAATTTGATCTCAAAATCTGAAGGTCTTCTGAAAAAAAAAGATGTCTGATAAACAAATTTTCATATCTCCTAAGTTCAAGGGCCATAACTTCGGCAAAATGAGTAAATCGCCATGGAAGTAAAAGCTGATCTGTAACAGTACATGATAAAGATATATCCAAACTTTTAGCTCAATGTTCCAAGGCCTTCTGTAAAAAAACATCTGGAAAACTATGGTTGGACAGACGGATGGAAGGACAGACAGAAGGATGAAGATGCTACCTATAACCCCTCCAGTTGGACTGGCATGGGACTAATAATGACAAAATGCCAGAAAACTTTCACCCATGATACTGCAGCTTCACCATTCATCTCATCATCATCAACCATGTTTGTAATGTCCAAAAATACCAAAAATATCTTTGTCTCTTTGTTAAATGTTTGTGGCGGTTTAAAAAAACAAAATAATAATAATAATTAAAACAATAATAATAACAATAATGACAAAATACACTTCAGCATCAAGTTCAACTAAAATAAAGTACAAGTGGTATAAACATCAGTTTATAGTTGTGTTTATATACTGTAAAGTATTCCCAAAAGAGTCCTGAATTCTGCCAGAAAATAATTTGAGGGACCATAATAAAAAGAAAACGAATGAACGAACGAACGAACGAACGAACGAACGAACGAATGAACAAATGAATGAATGTTTAACGACACCCCAGCACAAAAAATACATCGGCTATTGGGTGTCAAACTATGTTAATGCAAATAAATAAAGTGATGATCAACATCAATAGAAAAATTCTAGATTTAAACAAAAACAGTGTAAAGAACTGTAAAAAAACACAAATATCACAGAATTTTACGAATACTGAATTTTACTAAAAATGTTGTGGGGTATTGGCCATTCTCAAAGAGAATGTTACACCCCTGCACCATGGTGAGATTACAGCACGCGCAGGGGTAAAAAGAAAACAGATCATAAGTGCTCCTACTAGGTGGTTATGGGTTAGAAATATTTTGAAACTGGACACTGTAACACAGTTGTCTTACTATAATCTATCTAAATATTACAAAAATATATCCATTAATTTTCATTATTTTAATGTACATCATTTTGCCTTCCATAACCTCTGGTAGAAACCCTGACTCCCACTGCAAATTTGAGCCAATGATGGTCTTCATTTTAAAAGAACTCAAAACTCACTTCAAATTTTAGTTGAGGCCCTGTAGCGTCTAATGCTTTAGTAACGATCTCCGCAACCACCATGCCTTGTTTTCTGATCTTCACATCTGCACATGCTATGTGACACTGTATACCTGGCATCAACAGCCGATGGAACTCTGCAATTTAGAAGATTTTCAATTAGGTCATTCTATGTTCTCCAGCCTCTCTTCACATTGTGCTTACTTCCAGGGGAAAATAATGACTGGTAACCCCCACCTTTTCCGTTCAAGATTTTATGTTGAAACAATAACTATAGAATGAATACTGTGTAACAATAAGATGCAAATGTAGGTGATAAAATAGAGTATCTCTTGACAAAAACATATTTCAGGGCTTCTAGATTTTGGCAGCCCCACTCCCATGGCTAGTGATATTCAGTGTCGGGCCAGTAAATAATTAGTATAACTAGCCCGATGGCTAGTGGTAAAAGACCATTGTCGAATGCTACATTTACATATTTTGTAAATATGAATATTTTGTCCCCTCTTTCTACCCCAGTCTATGGATTTTTTAGCTCAATCTCCCTCTGATTATTACAATTAGTAGTATTTATTTAAAGTAGGGCTAGTACATTTTTAATCATGGCTGGTACACTTTAAAATTACTGATCCTATGACTAGCGGATTTTTACAAAATTCTAGAAGCCCTGCTAATTTGATCACCTGCAATAATGGACTTTTGATGATATTATTAATAACTATAATTCATTGTTATTCAGAATTCATAACTACATGTATGTGGAATCAGATATTAAAGAAATTAATTTTTGTACAAGTAATTAGGTACTGGCCCAGCGGTAAAGCACTCACTTAATGCACGGTCAGTTTGGGATCGATCCCTGTTGGTAGGCCCATTGGGCCATTTATCATTCCAGCCCATGCACCACAACTGGTATATCAAAAGTTTGTGGTATGTGCTATCCTGTCTGTGGGATGATGTATATAAAAGATCCCTTGCTGCATTAGGAACAATGTAGTCGGTTTCCTCTGATGACTGTCATAATTACTAAATGTTTCACATCCAATAGCCAATTTTTTTATTATAATCAATGTGCTCCAGTAGTGTAGTTAAACAAAACAAACTTCTTTATTAAGAACTGGCCTTACCCCCCTTTATTTCTTGTTTGTCCTCGTCCTTCAGGTGGCTGATGCATATAATGAGAGCTCGACAAATATACAGGTGTTGTTCATACGACGTGTGCTTCACGGCACTCACATCTCCCCAAACCTGCAGAAGATTCTTCATCACCTGAAATTAAATATTTAAAGCTAGTATCACCTCATGGAATGTGAAATAGCCCAATGGGCCAACCGATGGGAATTGATCCTAGACTGACTGTGCTTAGAAATATTTAAAAAAAAAACTAAATTGACAACAAAAAAACACACAATGAAACAGCAGAGCTTCTAGATTATGGTAGCCCCACTCCCATGGCTAGAGCTATTCAGTGTTGGGCTAGTAAATAATTACTATAACTAGCCTGACGGCTAGTGGAAAAAACACTTGTCAAATGCTGTATTTACATATTTGTAAATTTTAATATCCTGCCTACTCTTTCCACCCCAATCTAAGGATTTCTAAGCTCAATCTTCCTCTTTAGGTGACATATTTGATTATTACTATTAGTAAAATTGTATTTATTTAAAGTAGGGCTAGTGAATCTTTAGTCATGGCTAGAACATGTTTTTAATTACCAATCCCATGGCTAGTGGATTTTTATAAAATTCTAGAATCCCTGAAAAAAGACAAACAGCATGTGCACATTGTAGACAAAGTGTCATGATTAGTATAGGTTAGATATTCGTAGATGAAAATGGGTTATAAAAAAAACAAATCTAAAAATGTTAATACTGGAGGTCAGGGCCCGTGCTTATAAAACTTAAAGTCTAGACTTTAATAAAGTCCAGACTTTAACGTAATGCTATTTGAATGGCGTTGCTATGATGTTAAAGTCTGGACTTTATTAAAGTTTAGACTTTAAGGTTTATAAGCATGGGACCAGGTACCGATATTGGCCATAGGTTAGAGTTGCACAGTGGATTCAAATGGCGGCTCCTATTCAGAATGGATGCAAACCATCTGCCAAAACCATATCGTAAGTTTTAGATGGAGAATCTTGAACATTTTTGACAAAGAAGAAAAGAGTGAAATACTGCACTGCCGATTAAAAATCTAGAATTCTGCATAAATCCAGAACACTTTTAATCTTTGGATATCTAGTAGCCACTAATTAAAAAAAAATAGCTGACATGTCAAAGAGAACACAGACATTCCTCGTCTTTCTAACCTGAAGATACAGCTGTCTTCTGGTGTGAGATGAAGCTAAGTAGCCAATAACATTCTGTAACAGCAGAACCTGAAACAACATCACACAGATTTGACATTAATCAAAAATATGTATGTGACTTGATGTCATAAACTATTACTGTCAATCAAGGATATGAATAAAGTGTGTTGTTTTGTTAATAATAAAACACACATTATAAAGTACAATAAGTGAATGAGTACTTAAATTTTGTTCTTTGTCAAATGAAACAATAATTTTTAAAGTACTTAAGGACACTTTTAATGTAATTAATGATCAGTTAAAGTAATATTTTAAACAAAACTATGCTATTTGTTCATCAAACTGATGTTTCATGAAATCTCTTTATGCTTGTTGAAACTTCACATTTAAACATTATTATAATACATTCATTCATATAATACTTTTTTTCTTTCTTTTTTTGTTTTTTGTTTAACGGCGCACTCAACACATTATAATGACGGTTATATCGGCGTCGGACATATGGTTATGACGAGAAAAAACTCCAGTGGTTATCTGACGGGGATCGATCCTAGACCGACCGCGCATCAGGCGGGCACTGTACCACTGGGCTATGCTGCCCGCTTTCATATAATACCTGCACTCTGACATGGGAGTGGGAAGTAGAATCATGATGGTAGAGGGGCCGATGTTTGTCAAACTGTGCTCACGGCTTTTAGATTATGGTAGCCCCACTCCCATGGCTAGTAATATTCAGTGTTGGGTTGGTAAATAATTACTATAACTAACACAACAGCTAGTGGAACAAAAAAAAACTCTTATCAAATGCTGCATTTACATATTTTGTAAATATAAATATCCTTCCCCCTCTTTCCGCCCCAATCTAAGGATTTGTAAGCTCAATCTTCTTCTTTATGATATATGATTATTACTATTAATAAAATTGTATTTCTTTAAAGGATGACTAGTGAATTTTTAAAATCATTGATCCCATGGCTAGTGAATTTTAAAAATCACTGATTCCATGGCTAGTGAATTTTAAAAATCACTGATCCCATGGCTAGTGAGTTTTAAAAATCACTGATCCCATGGCTAGTGGATTTTAAAAATCACTGAACCCATGGCTAGTGGATTTTAAAAATCATTGATCCCATGGCTAGTGAATTTAAAAAATCACTGATCCCATGGCTAGTGAATTTTAAAAATCACTGATCCCATGGCTAGTGGATTTTTATCAAAGCTTCACCTTCGATTTTACCCCATTTGTGTAATGCAAATAGCAGTTATTAAAGGGACATTCCTGAGTTTGCTACATTGTAAGATGTTTCCAACTAATAAAATATTTCTACGATTAAACTTACATATTAAATATATTTTCTTGTTAGGAATATCATTTTCTGTATATTTAAAGTGTTTCTGGTTGTCTTAATATGTGTAAGAAGCCCAAACTGGATTTTGTCTTCAAATAATTTTGTACGTACCAAAAAATGTGTTTTAGGAAATAAAATGAAAATTAACCTAGTACAAATATTAGAACAATCAGAAACATGTTTAATATACAACCACTAATATATTATGCTGAAAAATATATTTGATATATAATTACAATCATTGAAAAGTATCTGTTAGTCGATAACATCAAAAAAATTGCAGCAAACTGTTATTCTTTTAACATATGGGACTGAATTTAAAAAAACATGTTTATGTTTATGTAATTACATACAATGTCCATTTACAAATGTTTAAAGTTTAACACCAGCATTTATGAAAAACAAGCTTTGTAAATTCAGCTCTTAACATTTACAGTTATGCCCTCCCCCCCCCACTCCACCAACAACAACCCCTGTTCGTACACCTCTCATGCTTCTGGCAATTACAACTATTCCTTTGTTTTCTTCTACATTTCTGATCTAGTCGTACCTGCTCGGAGAAGCGATGCAGTAGAAGCTTGGTACACAGAATGTACTGTACACGGGGATTATCAACCACACAGTCTCCCACAAACTTGCCAACAGCTCCATACCTGAAACCATCAAAAGGAAATTAGTTCATTGCTGCATTAATTTCCACATATTTTCTATAAAACATTACCATTAAAATATATTCATCTAATATACCGACATCAGTGGTATAGTGGTTAAGCCATCGGACTATAGGCTGGCAGGTACTGGGTTCGGATCCCAGTCGAGGCATGGGAATTTTTATATCCAGATACCGACTCCAAACCCTGATTGAGTGCTCCGCAAGGCTCAATGGAAAGGTGTAAACTACTTGCACCGACCAGTGATCCATAACTGGTTCAACAAAGGCCATGGTTTGTGCTATCCCACCTGTTGGATTCAGAAGCACAAATAAAAGATGCCTTGCGTCTATCGTAAAAGACTAGCCTTTGTGGTGAGAGCGGGTTTCCTCTTAAAAAACAGTGTCAGCATAAATAAATGATCCCTTGCTGCCTATTGTAAGAGTAGCCTATGTGGCGACAGCGGGTTTTCTATAAAAAAAAACAGTGTCAGAATGACCATATGTTTGACATCCAACAGCCGACGATAAGATAAAAAAAATCAATGTGCTCTAGTGGTGTCATTAAATAAAACAAATTTTACTTTACTATTCATCTAATAAGCACAAAAATAGTACATTATTTGAGATATTAATGTTCACACAAACATTAAATCTGTTACCTCATTAACTTTAATTTTTCATTATGTTCTCTAGTAATTTACCAGGGGATTTTGTTGAGGAGTGGCAATATGGCCGATTCTAAGCACCTGTCTGGAAGACCGGTGAGAATGCGCATACAGATTCGACACCAGATATAATCTGTCTGGACGTGTTGGTACAATCCCGGCAGTATCGTATCCCACAGGATATCTGCAATAACAATGAAAAAATTAATAAAAATTAATAAAATGCATTTAAAAAATATATATATATAGATTTTTATTTTTTATTTTTTCAGTCATTGTTCCAGCAATGTATTAATATTTATTCCCAATCACAAAATATCTCAAATAAAAACACATTTCTCAGCAGCATCTTAAAATAAAAATGCAACCTCTAAAAATTAAATTTAATTTATTACACACCTGTTGGTGAGAACACTGTGTGTTACTAATTTTATGATCTCAGGTACACATGTAGTAACATATTACAGATCCATCTTATTGATTTAAAGACACATGACTGGTTTCTCCTTGATGATAACCCAATTGCCTAACCATTTTGCCATTGAGGTAATAAGTCCTGTGATTTCTCTATGGTGCGTAAATTAACCATGATAGTAAGTTCTGTACATAAATTTTAATTAACGAAGATGTTTAAAAAAAATTTAAACCTATTTTTGGAGAATATGTACAAAAATAGAATACATGTATTATATTTTTGTCCGTTAGAAACCACGATTTTTAGAACTTGTTGCTTAAAAAATACACATGTACATCCAACTCTCTTTTCTTTGTTAGATACATTTTGGAACAATTCATTAAAAAAAATGGTTTTTAGAATATGTACAAATGTTTAAACCTATTTTTGGAGAATTTGTACAAAAATAGAATGCATGTATTATATTTTTGTCCGTTAGAAACTAAGATTTTAAAAATATGTTGCTTAAAAAATATACATGTATATCCAACTTGCTTTTGCTTGTTAAATACATTTTGGAACAATTAATTATAATATAAATAGAATCTGTGTAGTATTCTCTATATACCAGTTAATTCAATGAATGAATGGATGGATGTTTAACGTCACCCCAGCATGAAAAAAAAATCGGCCGTTGTGTGTCAGGCAATTAATTAATACAATGTCATGCAGTTTAAGAAGTAAAATACATGTTTGCATACCAATCTCACAAGAGACTTGTTTCTAGAAATGATGAATTAAACATCACATAACTTACCACCATAACCTGTTATGCAGAGTTTTCCAAAAAGACGACAAATGAACTCAAGTGAGCAATCAGTATTGCTGGAAATCATGCCATGGACATATTGCAAAGTCTGCATCAAATCCTTTCCAATCAGTGGTATATAGTTCGCAGGCAAAAATACTTCACTGAAAGATACACACAAAAAAAAGATATTAATTCTGGCAGTACAGCTTTGAATTTTTTTTAAACATACCTCAGACATCAAACTGAATACCATATTGGTACAATGGTACATACTACATAATATATGAAGAGTTTCATCGTAAAACACGATAAACATCACTATACACACCCAATCCTAAACATGTTTTATTCCAAACCATCATAAACACTATGCCAGGTTATCTGCAACCTGCGATATATCCTCAGACAATCATATCGCGTTTTGCTGAAAACAGAATTTGAACTTGTGTTTGTCTATGTATGAACAGTGTCTGAGTGATGTTCACACAATGGTTTATAATATGGCATTTATCATGTTTTGCGATGAAACTCTTCATATAGAATTTGTGTAAAAATATTACATGGAAGAAATATTTGTTTACTGAACCTCATCACATTTTAAATAACAGCTATTTAGTGTCTAAATAATGACTATTGTTAAAATAGTAAAAATGTGTTTTGTTTAACAACACCACTAGATTTATTAATCACTGGCTATTAAATGTTAACCATTTGGTAATTCTGACTGTCTTAGAAAGGAAACCTGCTACATTTTTTCAATAGTATTTTTTTTTTTTTCATTTTCAATATTGTTTAACGTGCACATTCAGAGCAAGCTGTTATAGCGCACGCCTGTCTTGGGCACACACCTCAGCTATCTGAGCTGTCTGTCCAGGACAGAATAGAAATTAGTGGGTTAGTTGTTATTGTTAGTGAAAGAGAAAAGAGGGTGTAGTGGCCATACACCTACCCAATGAGTCCTTAAAAACTCGCTCTGGGTGGGAGCCGGTACTGGGCTGCGAACCCAGTACCTACCAGCCTGTTGTCTGGCGACTTAACCGCTAGGCCACCGAGGCCGGCTTTTCAATAGTAGAAAGAGATCTTTTATATGTACCATTCCACAGACATGACAGCACATACCATTTCCTTTGGGTATACCAGTTGTGGTGCACTGGCTGGAACAGGAAATATTCCAGTGGGTCACTGATGGTGATCGAGCCTATACCAGCTGTGCATAAGGCAAGCACATCAGCAGAATACTTTACCACTGGCCCCTAAATAATTGTTATTGCAAAACATAGCTGACAGAAAGAAAACCTACCGGTAATATTGCCGCATATGTTATTCCTAACACAAAACAGCAAAGGATCTTTTACATATACTTTCTAATACAGTTTGTTTTGTTTAATGACACCACTAGAGCACATCAATTTGTTAATAATCGGCTATTGGATGTCCAACATTTGGTAATTTTGACATAGTCTTAGAAATAATACCTCATCCATTTTTCTATAGTATTAGTAGTAAAAGATCTCTTATATTGACCATTCCACAGACAGATTAGCACATACCAGTTATACCAGTCATGATGCACTGGCTGGAATGAGAAATAGCCCAATAAGCCCACTGACAGGGATCGATCCCAAACTGACTGGGTATACAGTACTCAAACTTAAGAATTTGTCACCCTGTATTTTGTTTTGATATTTGTAAGAAGCCCAAACTGGATTTTGTCTTCAAATAATTTCGTACGTACGTATTTTAGGAAATAAGATGAAATGTAACCTAATACAAATATCAGACCAACCAGAAACACATTTAATGTACAGCCACTAACATTCTATGCAGAAAAACATATTTCATACGTAAATCCAATTATTAAAATGTCTGTGTTTGTCAATAACATCTTAAACACTGCAGCAAACTCAGGAATGTCCCTTTAATTGGTGTGGGTGAAAAAGCCATTTTAAGCCCGACTATTTCAGAAGGTGATTTTTGCAGCAAATAAATATGATTGAAAGGTCATTATGTTGCATGTAGACATAATATTATTTCAAACATACACATATACTGGTAGATAATGTACACCAGATATATTCATTCTACTGATGACAGTAAAGTGCCATCGGTGATGCTCCAAACCCACGGCAATTTATATCTCAATGAAAAAAAAGAGAAAGAAAGAAACACTCAACACATTGTATTTATGGTTACATGTATATGGCATCAGACATATGGTTAGGGACTAAACAGATTTTAAGTGGAAACCCACTGTCACCACTTTATAGGCTACTCTTTCCAATTAGCAGCAAGGGATCTTTTATTTGCACTTCCCACAAGCAGGATAGCACAAACCATGGCCTGTGTTGAACCAGTTATGGATCACTGGTCAGTGCAAGTGGTTTACACCTACCCAGTGAGCCTTGTGGAGCACTCACTCAGGGTTTGGAGTCGGTATCTGGATTAAAAATTACATGTTTCAACTGGGATCCGAACCCAGTATCTACCAGCCTGTAGACTGAAGGCCTAACCACGACGCCAACAAAGCCGGTATATTTCAATGACGGCAATTTATATCTCAATGATGGTAATTGCCATCAGTTCCATCATTAAGTTCAAGCTCTGCAATTAATAAGTTAAAATCTAACATGACGCTTGATGTACCAGCACTGGTTGGTTTGGGAACAAAAGTCTATCTGCCCTATGACCCATTGAATCTCAGACATATGCTCCACCATTGATTGACCTACATGCTGTCCTTGACCTCACCATTAAAGGCGGGCTATCATTCTCACTCCCCATCACTCCCCTGAGACTAGTTCAAATAGAGTAATATTTTTTAGCTCGCCTCAGCATATGAAATCATACGGTATCAATGTGGTAATATCTTAAATGGCTCCAGATAATCTTACTTAGGGGAGCAGTTAATTACTTCATTCTACAGTGAAACCCCTCTAAACCGGACACCATATGGACCAACACAAATGTCCGGTTTAAATAGGGATCCAGTTTAGAGAGGTTAAGTTAAGTTCTGGTTTTTAAAAAGGGACTCTGTAAAACGTCCGGTTTTGAGAGAATTCTGGTTTATAGAGGGTCCGGTATTGAGAGGTTTCACTGTAATTTGTTTTGTTTTCATGACATATAATTATATGAATATATAGCTTTAAACTGGTTATTGGATATATATAGGTTATTACCAGAGTGTTTTTCGGTATCGTCAATATCATATATTAGGAATAAAAATTGTATTATGCGAGCCTCTGGCGAGCATAATACATTATTATTATTCCTAATAAAGTAATATATGATATTGACGATACCGAAATACACGAGGGTACTAATCTCTTTATCATTAAATCTCAAGCTTTATATAACGTGTTTTTGTAAACTGTACACACAACTTTAATTCCAGTCAGCCATTACTTCATATTCAAATGATGTAAGAATATGTGGCGCGGTGTATTTTTGAATGGAAATGACGTAAAACTCATGTTTTACATCAAAACAAATTAGGGCCTAATGTTTTTTGTTTTCTGAACGCTGGACAGCTTTCATTGTCAAATTGCCATTGAAATGTTTTTATTTAAGGAATATGAATGCATACGTCAATTATGGAGTGTCACCAAAGTACGTTTGCTTAAATGTCAATAAACCTAGTGCCGTGACCTCGATTAATTTACATGTAATTTGCAAAGTTATCAAATTCTTAAAGTATGTGATCAAGGAAAATATCACATCCTTTGATTGCACTGAAAATGTAAGATATTATATGATAAATATTACTATCATCATAATCTTCATTATTAAACATGTCACACCATCATAACAAATCAATCGAATGCCCTCTATGAACTTGGGATTTCCCCCCATCTTAACCAATGCCCCACAACTGGTATATATATCAAAGGATGTGATATTTACTGTCCAACCTTTGTGAAAGTGTAAATATAAAAGATACCGTGCTGCTTTTTTTTTTAGTACGTTATGTGGCACATGCAAATTTCCTTTTTTCTTTTCTTTTCTTTCTTGGCAAAAGAGTCAAAATAGCCACATGTACAGAGCTAGCTCTTGGTGAGCAAAACAATTCACCAAACTGTCTATTAAACTTCAAATATTGTCAGTTATTTTCTAAACAGCGTCAATTATTACATTAAATTATTTCGTCAAACTAAAATAAAATTAGCCAACTGTTTTCAAAATTCACAATTGGTGAATATGGTGACTGCCAGATCTAACCCTGCATGATAGACACTAAAAAGCTGTATACTGTGGTAGTATTAAACAAACTTTGTTTCCTAACAAACCTGTTTTCTCCTTGCAGTTTGTTTGCCATGTTATCTGGAAGACCAACAACAGCCATGATCAACTGGTCCCAAAGTAACCTAGATGAGTTGGAGTCATCAGCAGGATCACATTTATCAACTGAGCATGTTGACTTGAGAATGTTGGCCAGTCGGTGACTATGGAGGAAATCTTCTAGCAGAGAAACACATTTGTGCAGTTTAAAGCCCTGGCTGTAAAAATGAATGGAAATATATATATATAAATGTAAAAACTGAATTATTACATACATGTATATCAAATTTACACAGATCTAAAGGTTACATTCCAAGACAAAATATTGAATGGTAGACAGTTACTGCAAGCTTTTCAATAAAGAACTAGAACAGGAACAGGTTTCAGGTAGGGTAGCATTAAAATCAAGAATTCTGTAAAAAAAAAAAATCAGAAGGTTTTGCATTTTACAAATTATTCAACCACATGATGATTAATGTTCATGCAATCAACAAAATCATGCATATTTTAAACATGAACTTGGGAAGAAATATTTTTTAAAGTGTATTTTGATCAATTTAAAAGCATTCATCATTGTAATCATTATCACAGTAACTGTAATGGTTGACAGCAAAGGACATTTAGGCTAATTAATGTACACACTGATTAAATGTTTTGAGCCAAAACAAATCTCTAAATATAATTACCTCACATCTGTTATAGAACGTGTAAGCACAAGAAATGAATGTGTTGCAGGTCCGTGCAAGAATAACCCATCTATGTGTGTTCTTATTTTATTTTTCGGAAACTCTGAAATTAATTCAACTGAAAGTTTGTTCAAAACGACATTTAAAATTTGTGAATAATAAAGATTACAAAATAAATGCTTATAAACATGTTCGTGTTCTTGAAACATTTGAAGTCCATAACAGGAAATGTCGTCATTTTCAGTTATTTCATTTTTATCACTGTTAGGATTTGCATTAGCTAGAAAACGAATGATAGACAAAATGTTCACTAATTTGTTCTGGTCCTTGCAGGTTGTCAAGTCATTTATAACTTCTCGCATAAATCTACGCATTTCTGTTTCACACATCGACTTTGAAAAACGTGCCATTGCTTATTAAATTTAGGTATTAACGCCAAAATCCACAAGAGTTTCCTTTAAATGATGATAAACAGACATTTAGGTAGCCATTTTGATTTGTGTGTTTCCGGTTCCGGTTATGGTTGGAGTTATTCAAATGATGTACCAGAACAATAGTAGAACTGGGCTACGGATTTTCAAGTTATTTTCGCGCTATGAAATCATAAAACCATCGTAAGCTATGACGTCACTACAACAGTCGCCATAGTTTTACTATTTTGTAGCACTAAGATAGCTTTGAAAATATGGCCACTGTTTGTAATAATCGTGGGCGGTACGTAGTTCATAAAAATAAACTTGAATGTAAATTTGCATTCAATTTTATTTGTATGAACTAGGCGGGGCGTCATCCAGTGATAAATCGTTAGCCTGATGCGCGGTCGGTCTAGGATCGATTCCCGACAGTGGGTCAATTGGGCTATTTCTCGTTCCAGCCAGTATACGACGACTGGTATATCAAAGGTCGTGGTGTGTGATAACCTTTCTAGTGATAGTGCATATATATGATCCTAATGTAGACGAAACCCTAGATAATGTAGTGCACGGGGCACAATAAGTCAATACTTTCCATAACCACACTTTCTACGTCCCACTGGACCAGAGATTCAAGGCATCAACTACTATTTAGCCAAATTCCATTCGACTCTGCATTGTGAAAGGATACGACACTGACCATGCATGTATGACGGTTTTGTCGTTCAGATTTGTCTCAAGATATTTAATCGAGCAACAAATGTAGAAACATGTTTGGCTTATAAAAAATAGTCTGTGTAATCAAATTGACCTGTAAACTATTGTCATTATCACCTCCAGCCTTCCCCTTATTGACAGACCCCTATTGATGTTGGGGAAGGCTAGATGAAACTATATAATGCTTCAAATGACAATCGTCGATAACCAAATGATCGCAAGTTACTGTGTCTAAAATATAAAAAGATTTCTAAATCTGATGCCTCAGAGCTTTTGTTTGATTATTTTCGATTTCAGTCATGACATTAAATCTACGTGTTGTTAACCAGTACCAACACTACACGAAGAAACTCGAAGCCCCTATCATAATCGGCGGGGCCAATCAGGCCTCCCACTGTTCATTGCCAAATTAGCCAATTGCTAATTTTTATACAGTATGGCTAGAGCATTTACACTGACCACATTTTAATAAATTTCAAGAAAATACTTAAAGAGACATTCCTGAGTTTGCAGCAATGTTTAAGATGTTATCGACTAACAGAGAGTTTTT
>JAECMU010400929.1:3475-19090 GCA_016106625.1 Dracogyra subfuscus
CAAGCCACGTTGTGTACGATAAAAAACAATTGACGAAAAACATTTACAACAGTTTCCGTAGCATAATTTAACAGTATTTTTAACAGCCTCTATTTTGTCCCATATCTGTATCCATTTGTATGTTTGATAGACACAATAAAAGTTATATTTTATGTGAACAATGAAAACATTAAAACGGATACAACATGTAATCACACTCGTGTGGAGTTTACTCTTATTGCAGTATGCCGTTAGATCTGGATTTTGTATTCATATAATTTTGTACATATGAAAAAATAATGTTTTAGGAAATAAAGTGAAATTTAACCTAGTACAAATATTACAACGACCAGAAACACGTTTAATATGCGGCCACTAATATTTTATGCAGAAAAATACATTTGATATGTAATTACAATAGTCAGAAAGTCTCTGTTAGTGGATAACATCTTAAAAATTGCAGCAAACCCAGGAATGTCCCTTTAGGTATATTTTTTTATGTCTGTGAAATAATCGATTGCAAGTCTGACTTGTACGATTGTGTTTCCTAACCATCCATGGGTTCAAATGTCATTGTTGATTGCGAGTTGTTGATCACTCAAGAACCATAACTCTGGATGAACTCTTGTAGACCTAAACTGGTCCTCTGTGTAAACTGGACTATTTCGACGGTACTGAGTCCACTGTATGTATGTTTCTGTTTATGGTGTGTGTGTGTGTGTGTGTGTGTGTTGCACAGTGCATATAAAAGAACACTAGCAACTTAAATATAAATATACATGTACATCTAACTTTTGTTTTGACCTATCAAACATGCCAGGTTTTTAAAGCCAAAACCTCGAATAATTTTGGTCAAATCAATAATATGTTTAGAATTTTATCAATTCAGCGGAATCTTGTAGCTCAGACGGGGGATCCTACTGGAACTGGACGTGGTGGTGAATCTGTGTTTGCGTAAGTCTAGATATATTTATTATGTATTATGTTTGATTTATTATACAAAATATAAAGTAATTCAACTTATAGATACATAATGGTATGTAGTTAAGTGGTAAAGTGACCACTGGAATTGATTTCCATCACTGAAGAGATAATGGTTGGTTCCCTATCTAAAATGTCAGTATGCACATTTAAAAATTTCTTTTCTGTTAACTAATAATTAGTATGGTGGCAAGAGAGTTTCTTTTATCATTTTAGGCCAAGTTTCACAATTACAATATATTTACTGAAACATAATAGTTTGTGATAATCTGTGATGTGGTGTCATTGAACATACATTTAGTTTTCTATGATAAACTGGCATAGATGTATGTTTTCAAAAATTCAGCTTTTGTGAAGTTTACACATATTTTCCTTTCAGCCAACTTTATGGTGAGCAAGCCAAGTTCTTCGACATGGAGACTACTCCTCGGATTAAGCACAAGAAGCAAGGAACTGTTTCTATGGTTAACAATGGTAGTGGAATGCATGGATCACAGGTACATACAACTGCTGGGGTTTTGTTTCCTCCAGTGTTACAAGCCACTCTCATATTAGGTCTTTATTGGTAGATCTAACCCAAACCAGGCCTCTGAGATTGAAAATGTTGGAGAGCAAAAAGGAGGAGCTCCTGATAATAAATTTTTTCAAGAGAGAACTTTTAAATAAGGAGAGCAGTTACACATATTTAAACCATGTATACTGTAAAATACTTTATTTTCGCGGGGACTTAATTTTCGCGCAGAAACATTTAGCGCGAATTTTAGGACCCGTGAAAAATTAAACCAAACAGATTGTGACCGATTAATTGTTGTAGATGACCTGGTCTGTTTTTCCAGCGTAGATGACTTGGGGTGGTAACATGTCTTCACTTTTGGTGATCGCTAACAAAACCGTGATCTGTCGTTTGTCGTCAACACCCCCCAGGAATGAGTGATACTCCACTGTCTCCAGTCTGGTCCCAGTTAATTACCAACTTGTCAGGAATTTGAATGTTTGCTTACTGTATCGCTCACCCGTTTAAGAAAGATCTCCTTTATTTCTTGACCATGCTTTCGCATTTTAGAGGTATCCTTGTCAACTGTCGTTTTCAGTTTTACTTTCGCATTTGGCAAACCGGGTGTTTTGGGTTTCGGGGAAGTAAAGACATTGTGGATGAATTACAATACAATACTGAATTACAAAGATTAACACCTCGTTATATAATATAATGCTTACAAGCGGCCATTTACCTAATTTCAGTGAGACCCTTTACCCGTTACAACACTAATCATTTGATCTGGTAGAATGCCGACATGATCAAGTGGTCATCTTTATTTGTAGACCAAGTCTTAATTGATAAACTATTCAGGACTAATTAAGCCCATGTCAAGGTAGCCTACCGACAGTTAATATTGCTTATGCATTGCCTGTAAAAACAGGATTTATTGATAAATAATAGTGGTGTTAAAAAAAGAAAAAAGAAAAGTTTAATCAAGGATGCGCGAAATATTAATTCCGCGAACATGGTGATTTTTCTTTAGCGCGAAAATTACACCCCTCGAAAATAAAGTATTTTACAGTACTATAGAGCATATGTATAAAGTAAAATTTTAAGTAATGTGAATAATAAAACAAATTGATCAAAGGCAAGTGTAGAGTAACCACTTTCTGTGTTTGGATGAGTATGAGGTATTAGAAGGACTTAAACTTATTGTTAAACAACTACATTTAACAGACATGGTACAAAGCTGTGATGGATAACTAACAGTAGGGATTACTGTTTGCTGAATAAAAATGTTTTGAAATTGTTTACTGTATGTGTTTATCCCAAGTTAAAGCTGTATTCTCTTTAGGACTTTTACTAGAAACATTACGGGCTGAATGTACAAAGCCTGTTTATGTCTTACATTCATGTACCTACATACATCTATAATGATTAAACAGTTGCGTTTAAGAAAAACAGGCATCATAAATTTTGCCCTTAATCTTTTTAAAAATGTTTCTCTTATAATAAATTCATAATGTCTGTAACACACTGATTGTAAAAAAACGTTTAGGAATTAAAGTTGATATTAATTTAAAATGGACAAATCAGGTTAACGTGTGTTCCTTGATCTCTGGTCAGGTCAGGTCATAGGGTTTAACGTGCACATTCAGAGCAAGCTGTTGTAGCGCACACCTGTCATGGGTGCATGTGCTTGCGAAGCAAGCTCTTCCGTCCAAGACAGAAAGTTGGGTGGGGTGGAGAGGGGACCACCTGCACTGGCAGGTGCAAGGGAGCACCAGCAGTCCGACCGAAATCGGTAGCAGGTGGGAGTGGATGGTGGTTCTATGGAATTGATCCCTAAATGTCTGTATCTTTTATAGAAAATCATTAGGTATTTAAATTTAGATGCAAGAAAACTTTTCTACAGTGGGTATATTTTACCACTCATTGATTACTGCTCTGTAATTTGGGGAACCTGTAATCAGAATGGATTAGAACGTTTACTAAAACTGAAAAAGAGAGCTGCAAGGATGATATTAGATGTAGATCCTATTACTCCATCTGCCCCACTATTTAAACAATTAAAATGGATGAAAATGGAAATACGAATCCACTATCACAAATGTTTACAAATTTATAAATGTCTATACAATGAAGGCCCAAACTATCTTTCAAACTTACTAATAAATGTTGGAGAAAACAATCCCTACAACCTTCGAAATGTAGAGGATAAAAATCTTTTAATTCCAAAACCTAAAATGTCTTTATTTAAACATGCTTTCAGTTACTCTGGACCAGTACTTTTGAATCAATTACCTAAAGCTATCCGATCATCGCCAAAAACTGCTGTTTTTTAATATAGAGTCCAGAAATATTTTCTAAAATAGTATCATTTGTGCATATGTTTATTGCCATATATGTATTTTCTATTTGTTCATAAATGTATGTATTGTAATTCTGTATTGTTTGTACTTGAGGGCCTCACTAAATAAAGAATGTATTATTATTATTATTATTATTGTTATTTTATATTTTAAAAAGTTTTTCATCACCCTGGCCGATAGCTTGGACTATCTGGATGGAGTGCACACAGTGTTTGGAGAGGTGTCTGAGGGATTGGATGTTCTCTCCAAAATCAATGAAGTGTTCTGTGATACCGAACACAAACCATACATTGACACAAGGTACACACGTTTTATTGCCACTCCGGGGGCAGATCCAGAATGTGGTAAAGGGGGAGAGGTTGTTTCACAAAGTTCTAAAAAGAGCATGCAAATTAGCCAAGCTCCCAAAGGGATCTGCCAATACACTTATGAACCACATTTACGAAAATTGATTATTGCATGCTTATTGAATGGTTTTTATCTCTTTCTAGGAATGTTACACCTAAGGGATAAATATTTTGCATGCTTTCGTTTCAATGTTTTCTTCAAAGTGACCGATTCAATTAAATTCTGTCTACTTTGTTTAATATTATTTTGTTTTCTATAATCATAATATTTTTGTTTTAGAAAAGTAACATAAACATAAAAGTGACCTTCTTTGAGATATATTTTAAACACATATTTGTTATTGGCTATGTTTCTGTTATATTTTTAGAATCTACCACACAATCATTATCGATGACCCCTATGATGACCCACCAGAACTACAAATACCAGACCGGTCCCCAGAACCAACAAAAGAAATGCTTGATGTAAGAATGGTTCTTGTTTACTATTATTTCTAGTACTGTTCCTTCTGCTCCTGGATTTGTTATCTATCTAATACAGATGTTCTGAAAACATTCCATTCTAAGGAATTATTGCTGACAGGTTATTTATACCATAAGATTTTAATAACATTTTAATGCAAATTAAAGATCTGTTGTTAACAGTTGATGATTAAACAATGTGCTGAAGTGTCACTCATTTCAAAGAACTCTTTGCATATGAAAGTTTATAAACAAATAATGCAGTACTTATCAAACGCCATTTTTACTGTGGCTAAACTTCTGTCTGAATACTATAGCTGAACTGTATCCTACTTACGTATATTTGGAACTGGTAGATTAGTGGTTTAACCATCAGACTTTAAGACTGTCAAGTAATAGGTTCACATCCCGGTACCAGCCTCACCCGGAGTGAGTTTTAAAGGCTTAATGGGGAGGTGTAAGATAATTACGTAGATGTTTCTCATACAAACCACTAATGTTTCTCTTCATTCTCCAGTCTAAATGTTTCAGTTGCTAATTAAATAATATTCTGAGGCATTATTGAACACACCTACAGCCTTCACCAGGAAAGAGGAATGAACACTCCCACTCCCCTCCACACATAATGTAATAACTGTATTACTGACTTCACTAACTGATGTGTGTGTTTCCTGGATGATTACAGAATACGTGAGACGTAGCCCAGTGTTAAAGTGCTCACTTGATGCACAGTCGGTTTGGGATCGATTCCTGTCAATGGGCCCATTGGGCTTTTTAGCTCAAAGTCAATAAAGAATGAATGACTAACTGTATTACTGACTTGACTAACTGATGTGAGTGTTTCCTCTATGATCACAGAGTGGACGGATTGCCGATGATGAGGAGATTGATGACACCAAGGGGAAATCAGAACATGAGGTTAATGAGATGCTGGCAGAGAAAGAAGCTAAAGCCAATGCCCAACTTCTTGAAATGGTAAGTAGTTAACAATTTCCCAAAGACATCGTATTCAGGACTTTTATATGCTGGAGTAAAGTGTAAACAGGGAACATTTTGTTTTCAAAATTGTAGTTAGCAACATTTTTGGTCTGTTGAAAATTGAGTAGCAAATAATGTTTAATGTTTTAAAACTTGCATAGCAAATTCCGATGTGATACTGAACAAAATGATGCCTGGTGAATGATACTTGTAAATGGATCTGAAAATTACTCTGGATAGAGAATGTGGAAAACATCTGAAAAGTATGTAATTATAAAAGCTTTATCAAAGAATAAGGACAAGAAGAGTTGTCAGGTGACATTAAAATTTGAGATTGTGGGGAAATCTTTCATCTCTGTTATATGCAGTAGACTGTGTCTCTGTTCGTCATAATTTGCTGATAAGCAGAGTTAACTTGTCTTTTTATTAAAATCCAAGATCATGTTTGTTCAACTGGCATTGGCTATCCTGATATATTTTTCAAACATTTTAAACAGCTAGTGCTAGATAAAAATTATTGACATTATTTGGTCTAGCCACAATTAACTGATCTAACAAAAGATTGATAGCATGGCTATATGGATATGAAGGCTGTGGCGCTGGTTAAATAACATGCCTTCTGCAACAAATTAAGCATACAGTTGAATCACATGTTGGTTTATAGAATACATTTGTTATTTGCAGGGCTCACCGTATACATTGCCAGATTAGTCAATTGCTAATTTTTATACCAAATAGCTACCAAATTTAGACTTTGGCTAATAAAATAGTCCTCAAATTAGCCACATATTAATGATTTTCAAGGAAATACTCTACCTTTCTGAAAATTGGCTAAACCCAAATTTGTTCCAGTGTGTGCCCTAATTTGTATAATATATTGCTGCATAGAACTGTTTTGCATTAAAATATCCTTAAAAAAATTCTGGATACTTCATATCTGATGCCATAGAACTGTACTTAAAAATTTGTTAAATTTGTTATTAAATAAAATTAAATAAAACACTTCTTCCTTCCTGGATTCTTACTACTGAATGAACAATATACTGGGCTGATATATATATGCATTCCTGTCTGCTGTTTCCTTGTTAGGTTGGAGATCTCCCCAGCCAGGATGTGAAGCCTCCAGATAACGTCTTGTTTGTCTGCAAACTCAACCCAGTGACCACGTCAGAGGACCTCGAGACTATCTTTTCACGATTTGGAGAGATTATCAGGTGCAGTTGCAAAAGCATATGATATGGAGTGTGTGTGTGTGTGTGTGTGTGTGGTGTGTGTGTGTGTGGAGGTATGTGTGGTGTGTGTGTGTATGTGTGGTGTGTGTGGTGTATGTGTGTGTGGTGTGTGTGTGGTGTGTGTGTGATGTGTGTGTGTGGAGCAACTGCCCTTCCCAGTGCTGGAGCAAATCCTCAAATTCTGGCAGAAACAGTATTCAAGCAAAATGAGCTGGCCTGAAACCTTTTCACCATATATTTCCATCATTCTACCCACAACATTAGTTGTAAATCATGTAAAATGTGTAGTGATTCATTTGCAACCCCCGCCTGATGTGCGGTCGGTCTAGGATTGATCCCCGTCAGCTGACCACTGGGGTTTTTCTCGACATAACCATATGTCCGACGCCGATATAACCGCAATTGTAATGTGTTGAGTGCGTCGTTAAACAAACCAAACCAACCAACCATTTGCAACCCTATATAGCTATTTGGCTGTAATACTAATATGAATAAATATATTATCCAGATTCAAGTATTTTCGTTTATTTCGGGCAAAAATCAGTGCCCCACCCTTACAAAAATGGTAGCCCATACGCCTAGTTGCTTTTGTAGTGTTATAGTACAATTTTAGAAACATTTTAAAAATAAAAATTGGAAATAAATTTTATTTATATGTAGTCATGAAAATATTATTTGAAAATGTTTGTTGTACCTTATAAGCTTTAAGGATCTGAGGTCAAAATTAAAAACATCTTAACTTTTTATATACGGTCACCAGCCATACATTTACATAAAGATAAAAAAGAAAATTGTTTATGTCTATTTTGAACTTGCTGATAAAACACTAATTATAAGGATTGTCTTTTAATTGTGGATTTAATAGTCTAGTTTTGCATAAATGTAAGATGGAAAAACTGTTATACAGTAATTAAAAATAGTACAGTTTTAAATATGCATAAATCACTACCTTTTTTCCTTACTGTGACTCATGTTCCATATTGATGTAATTTTCTGCATGAAACAAATACCAAATATTAAATACCAAATATTTGTAAATGTATGACTTATTCATCTCACTCACTCACTCACTCCCACTCTCACTCCGTCTCTGTCTCTTTAATACACACACATACACTGTTGACTAAAGCTGTGTGATTCTTTATCTTATTATATCCCTCTACGTTTAGCTGTGAAGTAATAAAAGATCAGAGAACAGGTGAATCCCTGCAGTATGCCTTCATAGAGTTTGAAAAGGTGAGTTTTTCTGTCTGAACAACACTGAATGAAGTGTTCATAGCCAAATCTAAACAATTAAAAAATTAAAAACATTGGCAACATACTTCTCGTTTTAGACATAATTCCCCATTTTATTTCATACAAAATTTGAAAATAAAACAAAAATGCTGTCTTGCTATATTCAGTGTCTAGCAAGCACATTTTGTCAAACTCAGTCGATATGGTTTAAAGTCCGCTGTAATTATGTTGTTTTTGCAGGAACAAGATTGTGAAAATGCTTACTTCAAGATGGACAATGTGTTGATTGATGACCGGCGGATTCATGTCGACTTCAGCCAGTCTGTGTCCAAAATGTACCATAAGAAAGGTTGCTATTCATTTGTTTACAATTAACTATTACACATTATGCTTCATATGAACCTAGTCATTGAAATCTGTTTCTGCATTACCTACTGTTGGTCTGTGTCTTTATTAACGTAAAAAACTAAATGTATTAGTGCATTGATTTTTAATATATGTGATCAGTGTTATTTCCTGCACTTTATCTTAGTCACTAAATAGTGGATTGTATTGATCCACAACATCATCTTTGCTGGTCTGTGTACAATTAAATACAAGATGTTTGTTAATTTTCACTTTAAAACATTTTGACCATATCAGAGTGGCTATGCCCACTTGCAGCTATTCCTAATACCACACTGACTGAGGCTGAGTGCTTACAAACAATTTAATGAGTACCATTATCTTTATCATACCACATTTTATCTTAACATTAGGTATAAAACCCAGTAGCCCAGTAACCCTCCTGACATGCCTCAGATTTGTCTTCTATTTAACAACAGTAGCATATGTAGTACTAGTGTATTTCCTTTCTGTGTAGAGTAAGTGGTGCAATATATGAGTTGAGATGTCATTAAAAAAACACCCATTCCTTTCCTCTTAATTCACTGGATTTGAAGATATTTGCTATCAATTTCAATTCCTTACTTTGACTGAGCCACATTATTTGAAACACACTAATTAGGCATTAGAATGTTGAGCTTGTCACTATTTTGTACCAAGTTAATTTTTGTTTTTCAATTATTGTCTGCCAAAAACAAAAGTGTAAGGTAGATGATTTTGAAAAGTTTGAATGGGAATAAAAGTGGATTGACAAATGAAAATAATTTTACATGTAAACCTAATCTGAAGTGGAAACTCATTTAAATTTAGCAAATTGGATGGAATCTTTAAATCAAGTCTACATGAGTTTAAGAATGTAGATATCCAGTTCCTATCAGGAAAGAAAGTGCGGAATTATGGATTTCAGAAATGATTCAAGTGATATTGTAAGGAAATATCAAGCAGTTTAATGTAAAACATTGTGTAGAATTTATTATGAACTACAAAACATGTGGTTGTTTATTCTTTACTTTGTCTTATTCAGGGAAGAAGGCTGGAGACCTTGAACTTGCTGGCCAGTCACTGATTCTGAAGAATAAGGGCAGAAGAAAAGAGTATCCTTTTATTGCTCTTCTCTCACATAATACTACGATATGGGTTATATAACATTCTTCAGGCCTTGAATTCCATGGAATTGTTAACTTGGTTATGGAAAATGTTGTCTACCCCACATGAATAATGCCACAGATGAGATTGTCAATTTGCCCCAAAACACTGTAATATTATTAGATGATGTTACTGATCATAGAAACATCTTTGAAAATCTTTAAAAACAATGGTCATGGAAAATACTTTTAAAAAGTCATAGAAAGTCAAGGAGAGTCATGGAATGTGGTTGAGAACAAAGTATATTCACCAAATAATGCTGCTTTTCTGGTAGGTAGTAACGTTTGACACTATATAATTTATTTTTGTGAGAATAAACTTTTGATTGAAAGCCAGCCCCAACATAAACACCATTTATAGCAGCAGTAAGTTCCGTTTGTTGCTCTCTATTAAATGTTAACATAACCATATGTTAGACGCCAAAAGATGATAGTTTAAAATGTGCTGAGGTGACATTAAACAAATAGCTTTTCCTTTCTCTTTCTGACATAGAATGCTTCAACACATTATTGTATTGGTCATACCATGTCTTCTGATTTCACTTCTCTAAAGAAAAAAACATACCACCTTATGCCTTTGGATTTTGTTTTTTTATTTGTTCATTAGTTATTGTCTTCCTCATTTATGTATCCATCCACAAGCTTACTGACTCACTCGTTCATCAAGGAGTTGAAAAACTAAGAAGTGATTACAACATTTAGATTTTTATCAGTGTTAGAAAATCTTTTTAATTTTCTTAACTGTTTATAGTGGATATGACTTAGTTTTTGAAGGTGAAGAAAGCCACAGGGGTTCAGATAAAAAGATGAAAAAGAAAAAATCAAGGCATAGACATGCAAGTAGTGAGAGCAATTCATCGGATAATGGCAAGGTTAGACTTAATTCTGGATTACTTTCTTCTGCTTTTATTCTGTGCTTTTTGTAAGACTTCTTTACAGCAATTTGAAGTCAGATACATGTAGTATTACATATATATTTTTTATTTCATGTAAAGTATTACATGAGTTTCTACAGTGCAGTGTTCAAGTGATTTCTGAAATATGTGGTAACCAATAACTGCAGATAGTTTGGTTGCCAAATTATTAATTAGCACTTTAGAACACCTAACAAAAACGGAGATAATGATAGTTTGATATAATTTATATAATGTATGAAAGTTCTGAATTTATGAGGTACATGTATCATAACTTGATTTTGCTGTCATATACAATCAAACCTGTTAAGCAACCACCGCATGAAGTAGCACAAAAGTTATTTACAGTAAAATAAAATTATTCTATTATTAATGAAAGTTAGTATTTTTTTTTTATAAGAACTGTTGCAGAGTTGATCACATGTATACAAACAATAATTATTATTATGTGCCTAGTGAGTATGTTGCATTTATTATATTTGCTATTTGATTTATATACAATTTTATTTGGTGGGTAGTAGGTATAGAAATAATTGTCTCCTACCACTTCCCACCATGTGATCATTTCTGGAATAGAAGGCGGGCAGCATAGCCCAGTGGTACAGTGCCCACCTGATGCGCGGTCGGTCTAGGATCGATCCCCGTCAGCTAACCACTGTCCATATGTCCATATGTCCGACGCCGATATAACCGTAATTACAATGTGTTGAGTGCGTCATTAAACAAAAAAATTAAAAAACAGTTTGAGCTAGTTGAGCATCTAACATAACCATATGTCCGATGCCAATATAACCGTAATTATAATGTGTTGAGTACATCGTTAAAAAAACAACAACAAAAAAAAAATAATTCTGGAATAGATGTAAGGAAATGTTCAGCAGGCTCATTAAATGGTAGTCCAATGATACAAGGTCTTTCAAATGTGAGATATGCTCTACGGCTATGTGTCTAACATATGGAAATTTCACTCTAATTAAAACCTTCCAGTAAATATTTAATTTGATAAGAGTAAGGAAAGATTATCGACTTAAATGGGGTACTCTGTAGCTGTATAATTTGAAAACTTTCACAAAAATAAGGAAAATTTGGATATGTTTTTTTATGAAGAAGACGCTACACAATTCTAATATGCTGAATAGTAGTTGTTATTCAAAATTTTAAAGGCTGATTGTACTCTATAAAACTGTTTTTTTTTGTTGGCAGAATAAACAAAAACATAAAAAGAAGAAATCTAGGAAGAACAGTAGTGTAAGTCCTCCAAGAAGACGATCCAGATCCAGATCACGAGATCGTTCCAGGAAGGAAAGAGAAAAGCTTGATTATAGAAGAGAAAAAGAAGAATATAAAAGCGACAGAAGGAGAAGTTACAGTCCAGATGAATATAAAACTCATGGTCGGAACAAAGATGATGCAGACAGACACAGGGATGCAAAAAAAGAGAGAAATCGCTATAGGTGATAATGTCAGGCTTTGCTGATGACAGCAGATATCAGAGGCCATATAGAAATGATTGTGGTAAAGAGAGGTAAAAGAAAACAAGTGAAGTCCATTCAAGTGACTACACAGCTTGACAGAACAGAGAAAGATAAATGCAAAAAATCTGTGAATGCAGAAAAAAGTAGAAATTATAAGAGGTGAATAAATAATAGTTCAGAAACAAGGACACAGAAATTGAAACTCAGTGTTACATTTCTAGAGATAACAAAAAACGCAAAAGAGAAGAGATCTTAAATCAGTGATGACTGCACGACTATTACATGATGTATATGGATGAAACCAGAATGATTTTGAAAAATACAAGAAAATATAAGATATCCAAAGCATATTGATCATGGGCTGTGGAACAGAAGCTGCAATATATTGTGACATTCAAATACATGTATTTTCATACCATTGATCTGACAATGCTCCAACACATTTTCAAATATCTGTACAGTCCAAGGGCCCTGTTAATTAATCATGAAATGATTGAAACTGTTATAACCATTCCTCCAAACAATTTGCCTCACTAACAGTCATCACCTAATTAGGTTTTTTTTTGTTATACTGTCCTTAGTATCTAGTTGTTATAAATGTCTATCTTTAATGGTCATGGCTTACTTGCATAATAAGTAAGGTTAGACTTTAACCCATGTTTTGAAAACAGAGAAAATCAAGGATTATGGAAATTGGACATACACCATCTTGTTTGAGATGACATACACAATCAGTGAATTTCACCTGTTTTGGTTATGAGATTTCGGTGCAACATTTTTCATGCCAGCAACTTGGATAATGGTACCTTTCATAATCATGAATAAAGTGAACGTTGGCATGTCCGTTACAGAGTGGTCTTTGGTTATTGGTATAAGTAAATTGAATGAAAGAAAAAAAAACCCACCTAAATGTATGAAAGAATGAACTTTAATTTGCTAAGTGGATCTATGTATTTCGGTGGGTCCACATATTTATTCAGCATGTGTAGGGTTTAGCCAGGTTGCCCTAGGTGCTACACCTCCACCCCCTCCCATTTTTGTCATGTAATTAGTTTTGCATTTATGTAATATGAGGGGTCTTGTTTATCATGATGTCCTCCCCCTCTGTTAAGAAAATCATAGATCTACGTCTGTTTAATTTCATGTCCAGCAAACATTTAGTGTCACAACTACAAATTGAATATATTGATTATTTAATAATTTCCTAATGAATGTTAAACATTTGTTAAGTCTAACATATAGTCTTTGAAGAAGCTTGCTACATTTTAGCAGCAAGGGATCGTTTGTATCCAATTTCCCACAGATAGGACAGAACATATCATTTGTTATGATATACCAGCGAAGGTGCACTGGTTGGCATTGGGGGTAGGGGCCAGGCAAAGGGAAAGAAGACAAGAGGAGACAGAACATACTTATTTTGATATACCAGCCATGGTGCACTGGTGGACATGGGGGAAAGAAGGCAAGGGGATTCGACAACTAAAATACCTCAGGCAAGCTAGATCTTTCCCATATGTCTGATCAAGCCAGTGCTGAATAAACATTTAAAAAAGGTTGATATAATAATTGTTATATATAATTTTCATCTTTCTACCAAAGTGTGTGAGACAGACATGATTTAAGTGAGTTAGAACTACTAATTTTTTTACAATTTGCTTCCAGATCAAATGTCAAAAGAAGGGCTTTCCATTCCACAAAATGAATTTTGAGCCTTGTACAGCAGACCCATAGCCAGTATTTCGAGTGGCAGAGTTTGACTAGGTATTTGTCGGGGCCTTTTTGATATGAAGTTGATTGAAAAAAAGTTTGTATGGGGCTCCTGGGACATGCCTCCCCGGAAATTGTGAAATCTGTGAAATGCATTTTTCTGGCATCTAGAACTTAAAAAATTATATTTTAAAACAACTATTTTCGGCTGTTTTGTAGACTGTATTTGTGGGTTTTTTGTTTGTTTTAAGATAATGAAATTCTAGCAAACAACATGAGTTAAACGTATTGACCCGAGGTATATGTTAAAAGGTACGTGTACCTCAGAATTATGATCAATTCCTGTAATAATGAACATATTTATGAAAAACGAAACGCATTACGTTCATAACAATCACCAATCACCCTGTTAAGAGTACAGGTGCAGTCCTCAAACGTGTTTAGCAAAAGGTATTGCATCCCGTTTAATTTTTGTCACTGATGCGTTATATCATAAAAACGGCATCTTCATGTTGGCCATAAAACATTTTGAAATACTTGGAAATTACATTCATGCAGTATGCATAATTTTCTAATTGGCCTTGGCTATCCACAGACAGGATAGTACATACCATGGCCTTTGTTACACCATTTGTGGAGCATTGGTTAGAACAAAAAATAGCCCAATGGGTTCACCGACTGGGATCAATACTAGACCGACCGCGCATCAAGCGAACGCTTTACCACTCGGCCACGTCCCGCCCCTCATAGGTGGCTACAAGTTCACGTTAAAACCTGTAACTTGTTTTGACCTAACAGGAGTTTGTTTTCTTTAACGACACCACTAGAGCACATTGACTTATTAATTGGATGTCAAACGTAAGATCATTTTGAGTCATAAAGAGGAAACCCGCTACATTTTTCCATTAGTAGCGATATATATTTTATATGCACCATCTCATAAACAGGATAGCACATACCTTTGATATACACTGGCTCGAACAAGAAATAGCCAAATGGGCCCACCGACGGAGATCGATCCTAGACAGACCGCGCACCAGGGCCCATATTTTCGAAGCTCTCTTAGTGCTACGTAATCGCCGTAGTGACATCATAGCTTACGATAATTTTACGATTTCTAGACTAAGATTGCTTCGAAAATATGGGCCCAGGTGAGCGTTTTACCACTGGGCTACGTCCAGATTACTTCCTGTTGGTAAGTTTTTATTTCTACTTTGACTGATAAATCAATGGAAGGTGAACTGCTGTCATCAATATAGCAGAAAATACAATTGAACGTTGTTTTTTTCTTTCTTTCTTTGTTTTTTCTTTCTCTTTGTCTTTTTGCCAGATTAGTTAGAAATTCTGAATCTTGTATACACTGCAACTTTGGTAAAATTTTAAACTGGCTATATGTTGCCAAAGATAGGGTTATTGTGACACACCGAATAAACAACATCTTTTAGATCTTAGGACAATGGATATCACAGCCTTTGCCTAATTGGAACGGGGAAAAAAAAAAATCCGATTAAGGCCGTAAAAACCGGTAATATTTGACCTAATAAAAAAACGTCTCCGCCCCCTCCAAAAAAAAAAAAAAAAAAAAAAGCCTTCGCACCCATCAACACACACAACCCCCACCCCAAAACTACACACACTCAACACATTTTATTTACGGTTATATAGCGTCAGACATATGTTTACGGATCACACAGAGGAAGCCCGCTATCGCCACTTCATGGGCTACTCTTTCCGATTAACAGCAAGGGATCTTTGATTTGCGCTTATCATAGGCAGGATAACACAAACCATGACCTTTGTTTACACCTACCCACTAAGCCTTACGGAACAAGTCATATTTCATTTAATAAACAGAGAGAGAGAGAGAGAGAGAGAGAGAGAGAGAGAGAGAGAGAGAGAGAGAGAGAGAGAGAGAGAGAGAGAGA
>JAECMU010401794.1:0-12455 GCA_016106625.1 Dracogyra subfuscus
GACAGCGAAACCTCCAACTGGATTGCTGCCAATACAAAGGTAGATAATCAAATAGAAAAGTACATGGTCATTTACAATTGTAGCCAGCTGCAAGGTGTATTGTTAGGTACTGAAGGAAACAAAGACGTCTGATAATGTATGCAAATGTCGTTGGTTATATATTAAGTTGCCTTTTATTAAGGGGAGAGGAATAGCTACAAATACAATGTTTAATGAGTTTGAGATCGTTTTTCGTTTTGCCTTGATAAAGATACATGTATGTATATTTATTTCAAACAGAACATATTAAACTAATAGCGACTGTGCTACTCTGCAGGATGTCGCCATCTTACAAATATATTTAAAGATGTCAGTAAATAAACTTATAGTATTTTACCTGTAGCTTATAACAAACAAGTAATAATTAATTAATTAATAAGTAAATATAAAAGTATATAAGTACATGTATATGGATAGATAAATAAATAAATATATAGATAAATAAATAGATAAATAAATAAATTATGCAAACATGTCTTATCCACACATATACCTATGCCACTACACATAATACATAAATAAATAAGTATATAAATAAACATGTTAACTGTATACATATACATATACATAAAGCACGGAAAAGGAGTAATAGCAATATTATGCAGACGTAAACAGAAAGTCTCCATAGTTGTAATTTGTGCCCACCTGCTACATTTAACTCAACACAACACTCAGTTTCATCTATTACAAACATAGTTACATTTGCAGAAGGTGTAGTCTATTGTTACTCTTTACCTCCTCTCTCTTTCTCTCTTTCTCTCTCTCTCTCTTTCTCTCTCTCTCTTTCTCTCTCTCTCTATATATATCTCTCTCTCTATCTCTCTCTCTCTCTCTCTCTCTCTCTCTCTCTCTCTCTCTCTCTCTCTCTCTCTCTCTCTCTCTCTCTCTCTCTCTCTCTCTCTCTCTCTCTCTCAGACACAATTGTGCAAATACACAAACTGGATGGTCAGAACACAATATGACTGTCAAATAATAAAGACATTGAGATGTACAGCCATGTGCAGTAAATCGTTTTGAATACAGGTTGTGTCTACATTTATGCACAATTTTAAAATGTTTATTTACTACAGACATGAAATAGTAGTATATTTCTGATTTTGCACTGCTTATTATGTGCGAAACCGCATTATACTACTTAATTCACAGTGTTCACAGAGAATGTGATCTTTGAGTGCTTGGGTATGTTGATACACTGGACAGCACTAGTCATAGACAATCAGATATAAATAAACAGCGTTAGATGATAATAACATACAGTCAGCAGTGGATGACGGTAGAGTACAAAGGTAATGATAATCTACAAAAATACATGGTTATAAACGGTTTGTTCACACTTGAAGTTTAGTTTATCATGACCATTCTTTCATCATTTCCAACCTCAGTAAAATTACAGATGGTGACAATAGCTTTGTTTGCATTAATACACTGAGGAAACCATTTTGTTTTGGTTTTATGTGCCCATATATGGGTCATATTATGGTATGGTGTTGTCCATACCTCCATCCATTAACTTTTTCTTATTCATACAGGACCATTAAACCTCACATGTTCCAACTTAAGATTGCGGTGTGTCGCATACTATTACTAGGTCACTTTGACCTACTTTTCACGGTCTACTGCACATAACAGTAAATCCTTGTCCACATCATATCTTGCGTACAGATGCATGCAGGACCATCAAACCACATCTAGGAACACCTTGGGACAAACTTTTCATCCATCCTGTTGCAAACATTTGACATAATTAGAATTGAATCATACCCGTAACATATTCATTAATATAGATATGGTTTTCCATCAAACTCCTGATGGGCGTATCATGTAGCTCAACAGTACTCTTGTTGTATTTAGGAATGTCCAAAATGCCATGTGACGATAGAAAAAGATGGAGGCTGTAACCACATGGTTTGTAAAAACCAGAACTGCAAAGCTGACTTCTGCTGGGTTTGTCTTGGTCCGTGGGAGCCCCACGGCTCATCATGGTAAGATCTCTACAGGTGTCTCATAACTATTGCAAGCATACAATATAGTGACGGCTAAAAGGATCTTTACAAGGGTTAAAATTGTATGATAGAAAACCAACAAACGGTACGGTGGGATATGAAAGTATCATGAAGTTCAACATCTAAACATGACAATACACTTCATGCAGGGATAGCTCTGTCATTCACCAACTGCAAATTTTAAGCACAATTGGCAAATCATATTTTAATTTGGCGAACAAATTTGTGTAATAGTTGATATTTTGTTAGAGAATTTGGCGAATTGTTTTGACTGCCCAGAGCTAGCTCTGTTATTATACATGCAAAGTGTTTGTAAGGCAGTTTCTAAATTGGTTATTTTCGATTAGCAACAATATTTATCAAATGTTTAAATTGTATGTATGTACAGTTTCTTTTGGACGTCAGTAGATTACCTGTGTGTATGTAGCAGTTAAACCAGAAAACCTTTGTTTAATGTACTTCTTTATAGGAAGAAAATAGTATCTGTGACATCATTCTCCTAATAAGACAAATATCTAGTCTGGTTGAAATATGATCACACTCTACTTTGAGAGTTCTGAAAAGGGAAAAACGACAGCAGTCTTTGAACTGAATAAATGCAACACATTACCTAGTCTGGCATTTATCATTTTTGTATCACAATTATGGGAGCTATTGACCACACCCCCACCACGTTTTCAATCATACATTCCATTTCCAAGATACAGTATGGAAAAGGAACTATTTTCAGTGTCGGCAATTCATCACTTCTGATTAGATGCATTATTTACATGCAGTCCAACGGTGTGACAGGTTGGACTATACCAATTCAAATCCCATAGGCGACCATGTTAACGTTTGTGGTTAAAAACACTATATGCAATATATCCGCCAAAATATGACCCATAAATATCAGTACTATAACCCCTACCTCAAAATATTAACTGCAGAAAATGATACCCATACAAGGCTACTTGACAGTGTGGTACAACATCGAATAAAATTGCATACATTTTTAGCCCAGATGAAACTAATTGTTTTTACAACCAACAAACTAACATTTATAACCAATCAAGAAATTAATTGGTATAGTGCAACCGACACACACTATGGCGCCAATGCGTTTAATTCCCATTTGACACACTGTGGAGCCATTGGGTTATCTCCCTTGTGGTCTTGTCAGTGGAAAGTGCAGAATATTCTTTACAGTGAATAATGTTCAGTAACACCTTAAGACAAACGTTTTTCTACAAACTGCAGCAGTTTGTCCTCTCATTGGAACCTCAGAGTTATTTCCACAGGGGTAAAATTTAACTTTCACCTACTCAGGGCCAGGTTAGTAGAAAAGGAAAGGGGCAAGTGATTGTTAGAGGGTTATTTGAGCAGGAATAAGCTAGGAATCCGTGTGTATGTATTGTTCTCATGATTTGCTCTACAATTCTAGGTATTTCCTTATTTCTTTCTCAGTATATTTCTTAATCTAGCTAGCTTCCACTTCTTCTGAATTATGTTTTTAGCAATCTATGTACAGTCTGAATAAAAAGTAAATTTATTCAGCTTGTACCTACTTTTTCTGGTGTATCAAAGCTTGATATGTGCTGTCCTGTCTGTGAAAATATACATAAATAAAAGTGCTGTAAATATGCTAATTTAAGTGTAGTGAGTTTTGTCAAAGAAATGTTTGACATCCAATGGCCTATGATTAATTAATCTGCTATAGTGGTATTGTGAAACAAATTTTAAAAAAATTCAAAGGGGAATCTTGCTGATTTTTATATTATTTTTTAAATTTTAAACTTGTATTGATAATATTCTTCTCTTCTTGTTTTTTAAGGTACAACTGTAACCGGTACAATGAAGATGTAGCAAAGAAAGCTAGAGATGCACAGGAGGTACACTTGTTTCTTGTTTTCTATTACTATTTTTGTCAAAGGACTATGAAATTAAACATTTATTTTGCCAGATTTATTTCATTAATAATTTTCTTAAAAGCAAATACTTGTCTTGTAGATCTAATACAATTTAAAATTATAAACTTATAACAGATTATTTTTGGATTCCAGCTTAACACCCTGTATCGTTCCAATAGTATGGCTTTTATTTTGTCTAACTGTTATGTGGCTATGATTTTACCAGTGCTGTACTTCATATTTCGTGTCTCACTAAGACTCGCAATTCATACAAGGTTTATCATGCATGTTTCCACATTTGAGTTCCACATTTTATGTTGTCGGAGTTTGCTTTAAACCGAAGTAAATATTTCACATTATGATGTCACCACGCTGAAAAAACCCCGCTTGATCCATCATCTTCTTTTTCAACTTGCTATATGAAAAAACGTACTATGTAAATATACTGTATTGATAAACTCGTGCACAAAATGGCGTTAATGAAACATGTCTCAGAATGATGACACAAGTTTCCATACAAATTGCAACTGTTTAGTATTGCTGCATATTAATGCCATTATTTTTTTAACTCTCTCTTCTTCTTTTTTTTAGAAATCAAGATCAGCCCTGCAGCGTTATCTATTCTATTGCAATAGATACATGAACCATATGCAGAGTTTGAAATTTGAAAGCAAGGTGAGACAACTCACTTTTACAAATCAGTGAATCCATAAACATGGTGCAGGTTTTGAAATTTTAAAGCAAGGGGAGACAAGTCCACTTAATATTTTGGTTCCAGCTTTATCTGTATACAGGCTATGTCCCTTTTCATAAATATTGTCTGTTATTAAAGATTTGTTGTTATTTAATTTATCTATTCACTGGCATTGTCTGCTTATAAAGATTTGTTTTGTCATGTACATCTATGTATAAGTATTTTCTATTAAAGATTTGAAGTTGGATGTGTCTGTTCATGGGCATTGTCTATTAATTTGTTATATAGATAATTGCATTTGTTTATGGATAAATTGTGTATTAAAAAGGATCTTTTTGTAGTTTATGCATCTTTTTTATGATTATTGTTTATTATTATTGAGCATTTGAAGAAGAAGAAAAAAGTCCCTTCTTAAATATTTGTTTCATAGTTACTTGCATCTATTCATGGATATAGGACGGGACATAGCCCAGTGGGAAAACACACGCTGGATGCGTAGTCGTTCTAGGATTGATCCCCGTCAGTTGGCCTTTTGGGCTATTTCTCACTAGCTAGTGCATCACAGCTGGTATATCAAAGGCTGTGGTATCTGCTATCCAATCTATGGGATGGTGTATATAAAAGATCCCTTGTTACTACGGAAAAAAAATGTAACAGTTTTTGTCACTATGATTGTGTCAAAATGACCATATGTTTGACATCCAATAGCTAATCATGAGTAAATCAATGGTGTGGGTAAACAAAACAAACTATTCATGTATATTGTCTGTTAATAAAGATCTGTTTTGTAGTTGTATGCATCTATTCGTGCCAAGATGGAGGAGATGCAACACCACAACATGTCATGGATCGAAGTTCAGTTCCTCAAGAAAGCTGTCGATGTTCTCTGTTTGTGTCGGCAGACACTCATGTATACCTATGTCTTTGCTTTCTACTTGATGAAAAATAACCAATCCATTATCTTTGAGGTGAGCACAATGTATACCTTTGTCTTTGCTTTCTACTTGATAAAAACTAACCAATCTATTTTCTTTGAGGTGAGCTCAGTGTATAAGTTTGTCTTTGCTACCTGCTTGATAAAAACTTCCAACCCATTATTGTTAGGTAAGCTCAAGTTATAACTATGTTTTTGCTTTGTACTTTATAAACATTACAAATCCATTATGGGGTGGGACGTAGCCCAGTGGTAAAGCATTCATTTGTTGCGCAGTCGGTCCAGGATCAATTCATGTCGGTAGACCCATTGGGCTCTTTCTCGTTCCAGTCAGTGCTCCACAACTGGTGTAACAAAGGCCGTTGTATGTATTATCCTGTCTGTGGGATGGTGCATATAAAAGATCACTTGCTGCTTATCGAAAAGAGTAGCCCATGAAGTGGTGACAGCGGGTTTCCTCTCTCAGTATCTATATGGTCCTTAACCATATGTCTGATGCCATATAACCTTAAAAATAAAATGTGTTGAGTGTTGTTAAATAAACCATTTCCTTCCTTCCTTCCAATCCATTATCACTAGCTTAATGTATACTTTTGTCTTTGCTTTCTACTTTATGAAAAATAACCACTCTGTTATATTTAAGATGAACTTGTATAATGACCATGTGTATACATTTTCCTACTCTCAACTCCCATCCTTGTGACATGATGTATATTAGATCATGTTTAGTATTTTATCGACAGGTAATTTAAATCGGGTTTACATTTTCCCAAAATTTATAATTAAAACATAATTTAAGATTTGAACTGGGATTTTTTATTGTTGCTGTCTTCAATACTTACAGGATAACCAAAAAGACTTAGAGAATGCAACCGAACAGCTTTCAGAGTATCTGGAACGGGATATCTCCTCAGAAATGCTAGCAGACATCAAACAGAAAGTGCAAGATAAATATAGGTAACATTTTAATTGTCACGTTTCATCTGGAAATGTCACCTAATTATTTTTAACATATTATATTGAGATCACCTGCTTTAGACTTTAAAAACTAAAAGTTTAACAGACTGTTCCAAGTTTGCAGCCATTGTAAAATGTTTCTGACTGAGGCTATTAAAATTACATATTAAACAATTCCGGTTTTGCTCAATTCCATTTGAGAATTTGTTATATATAATTTTTCTCTGTTACCAAAATTAGGTCTTACTACAGAGTTTACTTCTGGGCGAGAGTTCATTAACTCCGGTCCATTATAGTTCTTAATTGTGGCATATGTTGTGATTCACATTAATGCTTCTAGCCATTGGGGAAGAATTAAAGCAAATTGAATTTATCTGTGGCAAGCCCTTTGGCTGGAAATTGCCCATGTTGTTTTGTGATATTGTGCATTAACCTTTTGGCACATGGGTGTACAGCAGAACAGGCGGCCAGTGTGCATCGCTTTATGCACCAGCTGTTCAGACCTATACTACAGCCAGATGTGGTCAAATGGCAAAAAACTAAGACGAAATGTTCTCAGTTAAAATAAATGCTTATACAATATATGTTCTCCATGGTGTATGTTGTTGGTGCCAACGAGAACCCCCTTCCTCTTGGCCATCTTCATTTGAAAATGGACAATTTAACATGGATTTCAATGGCAGATGACATCTGTGTAGTGGGACCATAGTATAATGCTTTGGTTTTTATAAACAGTGTGGGATGAATTTACAAAATCTGTTTTTCTGAAACAAAGATGTTTAAGCATTGTAAATATATGTAGTTACACGTGTAAGCACTGCTAATGTATGCAGTTACATGTGTGTAAGCATTGCTAATGTATGTAGTTACATGTGTGTAAACATTGCTAATGTATCTAGTTACACGTGTGTAAGCATTGCTAATGTATGTAGTTACACATGTGTAAGCATTGCTAATGTATGTAGTTATGCATGTGTAAGCATTGCTAATGTATGTAGTTACATGTGTGTACATTCTGCGAAATTAGCCGGGTGCCCGATGCCTGAGATGTGTAGAAATCGCAACGGATGTGTACATTTTCCAATCTCACATGCTCAACGGGCAACTGTTTTAAAAACACATAAACATAATAAAACTGGACAGTAGAAATATTTTTTTCTAAATTCTTTTAAAATTACAAATTATTTTTACACGAAAATGAGTCGTCTAGAAGCGGACAGGTGTAAATTTGCGTTTTCACTTTACTTTGATGATATGTGAAAAGATATGTGAAAAAAAGAAAAAAGGATCTACATGTACATGTCCATACTTTCAATTTCCTTTCGCATGCAACAGTTCACTAATGAATATATGGTCACCAGTATTCTATGCTCCATTCCTGAAATGAATATACCTACAGATGTAATTTTATTGAAGTCCATGTTAACAAAATGTTGCAATGTAATATTTGCACTACTAAGTGAATGGTACCCAAACAGTTGTTACTCTAACACAGTGCAGGCATAACAAAATGAAAGGTGACCTGTCTCATCAGGTTTTGTTTTTTTGAAGGTTTTTTAAAGGTTCACATAACCATATTGTTTTACGAACTTCCAAATGTTTTTTGTTTTTTTGTTTTTGTGTTTAAACATTACATAATTAAATTTGCAATTATTTTCAAGTTCATTATATGATGAAGTAATATAAATTTAAACATATACATTGTACCTACATATACAAATATTTCCTTTCTTTTGTTTGTTTTTTTATCAGTGATTACAATTTAGCAGGTGAATTTTGTATCCATTAATCAGTATGGGAAGTTATTTTGTTTTGTTTATTCTAGAACCCCTGATATACATACAGAAGTAGGGCTAATGAATATTCAGTTATGGCTAATGGATTTTTAATGCATTGCTAATGCATGTAGTTACACGTGTAAACATTGATAATGTATTTAGTTACATTATTACATATATGTAAGCATTGCTAATATATGTAGTTACCCATATGTAAACATTGCTAATGTATGTAGTTACACATGTAAAGATTGCAGATGTATGTAGTTAAACATGTGTAAACATTGCTAATATATGTAGTTACACATATGTAAATATTGTTAATGTATGTAGTTACACGTGTGTAAGCATTGTAAACACAGTGTCTGCACTTAACTTTTTGTTTGAGTTGCCATCCTGGCAAGTGGTGACAGCACTTTCACTTGCCCGGCTCTATTTTCACTTGCCTGAATAATAACTTCAACAAAAAAACCCACCAATATTGCAACAGATTATAAGAGAAAACATGGGGAAATTAAAAAAATAATAATAATAAATTGGTCGCCAGGCAAGCAACCTTACTGTGGGTTTTCAGTCACCCGTCGTCGTTTTCATTCGCCAGGGACAATCGGGCAACCGTTAAGTTCGAACCATGTAAACATTGCTAATGTATGTAGTTACACGTGTGTAAGCATTGCTAATGTAGTTACACATATGTAAACATTGCTAATGTATGTAGTTACACGTGTGTAAGCATTGCTAATGTATGTAGTTACATGTGTGTAAGCATTGCTAATGTATTCAGTTACACACGTGTAACCATTGCTAATGTATGTAATTACACGTATGTCAACATTGCTAATGTATGTAGTTACATGTGTGTAAACATTGCTAATGTATGTAGTTACACCTGTATAAGCATTATAATTGTATAATTGTATTGTGAGATGAAACTAGATGTAAATCCAGCGCTGTATGTTTGTGTTTTAATTTCAGGTACTGTGAGAGTAGAAGAAAGGTGTTACTAGACCACGTTCACGAAGGCTACGAGAAGGAGTTGTGGGAGTATATCCAGGAGATATGACAGCCACCACTAGGTTCTTTCTTCAGTCGTTCGGAGCCGCACCTCGGCTCTTTGTTCTGTCATCCTGTCATTCTGTGTTCCATGAGACGGCCTGGCTTTAACCCCAGCACTGCTGACTTGTAAAATGACAAAGCCCCATCCATAATGGTGTGCGTTGTTTGCAAACATTTGCCATACCTAATCAAATTCAGGAAGCTTGAGTTTCGAATGGAACATATTTTTCCTGGGTGGTGTTTTTTTAATTATCCGATCAAGCCATGTTACTGTATTAATATTGAAAAGCATGTATTTTATTTAAGCATGTATGTTTTATTTCGGATAAAACTGATAGTGATGGTAATATGTTCCTTAAGTGAAATTTTGTTATTTTTGTTTGTTTAACGAGCTATGAACCAGTGCTTATTAAGTATATAGGAAATACTTACAGTGCTTTTCACAATTAGTTATGCTATCTGATACGACACTAACAAACAGCATACCAAAACAAACATGTTTTGATAACATTGTAAACTGTTATAAGAGCTCTAGTATAGCCCCAGTTTGTTTAGGATGGAAAACAGAAGGTTGAAATTAAGTCAAAAGCAGTTAAAAAGTTGTTTTTTCTGATCTACATTGGGGGTTTTATGTGTACAATTTTTGTGGGGATTTTCGGGTTGCAGTGAAGTGATTTAAGTGGCCATGTTCACATATAGTGCTGCACTTAGCAATAATTACAGTGATGGCTCACTCCACGAGTGAAAAAATAACAAAAACTTGATGGGTTCAACTTCCAAGGCCTGTTTTCGTCTTTGTCCACATGATTAAATGCCTATGTTTGAGAAACATGGGTTTCGTAAATTTAACCTAATACAGGCTTTTGAGAATTGAAAATCTGCACAACCCATTTATCGGTTACACAGAAATAAATACATGCAACCCATTTTGTTTTTGCATAACCTGTTATATCCATGTAAATGGTGCTTGAAATTTTGTAAGAACGAAACATAGGTCTCGCAAAATTATCCTCGGGCAAGCAATGCACGAACGAAATATGATCATTCTTGCATTATTCAGAGGCATGCAACATGTTCAAAGTTGATTGTCTTATTGAATAATTTCTGTACTTTCCAACTGAATTCTTGTGTTAGCATTAAAAAAACTTAAACATCTTACTTGCTATATCACTTGGAAAGACCACTGTTGTTTAAAACAATTAAAGGTTTCTTTAGGATTTACTCCTGTTGCCCTCCCCTCTTCATTTGCAAGATGCAGAATGTACTCCTGTTTTTATTATGAACATATAACTGCCAGAGTAAGCGAAGTGATGACTAAAAAGTGCAAAACCTCAGTTCACACTGATCATGTTATGCTTGTAAAATGTTTAAAAGTTTAAACTGTCTGGTTTTGTCTTATGGTGGTCTCATTAAGTTTTTACTCTACATTTATGACATGTTAGTTGCTGTTTTTTTTAGTGTTGTATCATAACTACACTTTGCCAGTTGGAGAGTTTTTAACCTGCCCTACACATTGTTAACTTGACTTATCTGGCATATATCTTTGATGTAATAAAATGTAAATGTAACAAAAGGAGTCTTTATTTAAAAGATGGCATCTATCTCAGATTGTGTACTGTTGTGCACCAAATCACCTAATTGTGAATAAAAAGTTGAAAATGGCGAGTATGTTTTATAACAAATTTGCCATAAAGCTAATTAGAAAATTGTGTACATTGTTTGTAGATGTGCCACCATTTTTACGGTTTTGCCAAATAAAACTTGAATTTGGCTATCAATCTGCTCATCAGATTTGTCTAATTGCTACTACTTTAAATCCTGCTCTCTCTGGTTGTGTAATAAATATATTATCTATTTAAAAGATGGCTGCATGCTGGCAGTGTAATCAATCAAAATATTGGGGTACTGTGGCCTCATGAAATGGAATGATGCAAGTTGATTTTGTAGATACTTTGTAGATTTCATTAATGTCAGGCATTTGAAGTGACATATTATCTGGTAAATAAATATGTATAATGAAACATTATCTCGTTTATTTTGTTTATCAGAAGAAGTGGTTCATTTGACAATGGATACGTAATTCTAGTCTTGAAATCGTAATTTGTTTGGAATACTAAATGATGAAACGAGAAAAGTGAGTGCCTCTTATCGCCAGATAAGTCAGGTATTTTAGTATTGTTTAATAACTCAAAAATGTACATGTTTCCATCTTGTATTAAGGCAAGCAGTCGGTTAATTTTTGCTATTCGCACAGTAACCATAGAGAAATATGTTATGAATGAATCGTAAATTGTTTGTTTTCAGATGTAATTTTGAAGCCATTTTGAAAATATATTTGTGACAAGTTGCTAGGGACTGTCATAATGATTATTTTTAAAATGCTAAATTATCTTGTATTCAGAATTGTTTTGTACCAAATAGATTTTAACAAAAGATAATGTTTTTGTTCACTTTCCTCCCATATAAAATGGCAGCACACCTCAGGTATCTGGATTGCATAAGCGTACAAGATGTGGGGGTGGGGGACCACTGCCCTCTAGTGCTGGAAAAAAACACAAAATTGGGCAAAAATTATTATAGATATTCGGATAAAATGTTGTAACCTGAGACCTTTCCGCCATGTATTTTCACCATTCTACCCTCCAAATTAGTTGTATTCCATGTAAAAATATGTAGTGATTCGTTTGCAACCCTGTATAGTAGTTTAGCAGTAATGCTACTACTATGAATAAATGTTATTCAGATATAGTCATTTTTGTTTAATTCAAACAAAAGCCAGCCTACACCCCACCCTCCCACCACCCCCTACAAAAATGGGAGCCTGTACTCATATGCTGGATTGTCTTGACTAGAACGTTAATTAGTGGTTAGTGAGACATTGTAAGATAGTGGCTTTACACATTCCTTCTGAGCCAACAAATACTAGTGGGATATGGACCCACCAACTGTCAGCCTTAAGCCTTATGACAAGCACTTGGATAAGTTAAAGGAGAACTAACAACATTAATACATGCTTAATTTATAATACTGATGGACAGTTTTGGGAATCGGTTGTAATTTCATTATTGATTATCAGTTATTGGAATGTACAAACTGATCAATGTT
>JAECMU010401855.1:0-11385 GCA_016106625.1 Dracogyra subfuscus
CAGGCGCGGGTGGTCGTGTGGGGCTATGGAATTTTGAATGGAGCATTAATTATGCCAAAGAGAAAAGGTGCGCATTTCAGTATGAAGGAATTTTTGGCGCAAGTTTTGAACAGTCGGCCGAAAGAAAAAAGGATACAGAGCTAATATAGTTTTGGAATTTAGTAGATCGGAGTAGCTCGTTAATTAGACCTCATTGTTGCTGTGGTGCCTCCCGTTGTTATTTGTCCTCCTTTTCCGTGTCACCAAGTACATTACCAGCAGCAGGTGGGTTTTTTTTTGGGGGGGGGTAGGGTAGGCTGATGTTCTTTTTACAGAGGCTCCCTCATAAATTATGTTTGATTAAGTAATTAATTACATCTTCTAGGGAGAAACAACAGACTCACTGGGACAGAGGCTCCCTCAGAAGGGAGAAGTAGAACTGTTGTGCGGAGGGCCACCGTGTCAGGGCTTCAGTGGAATGAACCGCTTCAACTCCAGAGAGTATTCTATGTTCAAGGTGAGTGTCTGTAATGTGTTACACCTCTCACTGCTTTAACCTTTAGACTACTAGATTAATTTTTAACAAAAACCACGTTGAGTGGGTACAAGTTTATAATTTTTACTGACATATATTCACTTAAATGTTTTATAAATAAATGAAATAAAGTTCATATATGAATCGGTAAGTAGTATTTTCGTGGTTTTTTTAAATTTGTATTATTTTTAGATTGCGTTTTCTTACAGGCATTTGAATTTCCACTATACAGATGTTGTTTATTTGTTCCAGAATTCTCTTATTTCCTCCTACTTGAGCTACTGCGACTATTACCGACCTCGGTTCTTCCTCCTGGAGAATGTGAGAAATTTTGTGTGTTTCAAGCGCAGCATGGTGCTAAAGCTAACTCTTCGGTGTCTCCTCCAGATGGGCTATCAGTGTACGTTTGGTATTCTGCAAGCAGGAAGTTACGGAGTTTCACAAACAAGGAGGAGGTTTGTTTAATTTTTAACAAGTATAAATACATTGCTTTACATGTAGTCCTAGTCGTACCTACAGGATTAGTTACATTTATTTCGTATGTATACTAATGAACTTAAAATAGCATTGCTGGAATTACTTGTTTTAAAAAAAAAAAAAATGTACTAAACACTTCTTAATATTATTGAAATCATGTACTGTTGAAGTTATTAGTTTAAAAATTACATTTAAAAAAAAAAAAAAGCTTTTATATTATACTTTGGTGCCAATTTTTAATAAGATGATACTGGAATAATTAGTTTTCTGAATGAAGAAAAGGAAAGTTTAATGTGAACGGTGTTCACAATTTGCTGTATAAAGTAAGTTATGCTTTTAAATTACATCAATGTATAAGACCCTTCAGAGCTATTTCAAGTGTTCACCAGTGTTATGCATGTAAATATTTAATATAAATGCTTAATGTGTTAATCCATGTTGAGAGCGAAAGTACGTTAAGAAAAAAAAAAAAAATATCACAGTGATATTGCTGTCTGGTATGCATTTTAGTATTGGTGGGGATCAAGATTGTTTTTTTGTTTTTTTCTTCTTTTTTTTGGCGGGCAGCATAGCCCAGTGGTACAGTGCCTGATGCATGGTTGGTCTAGGATCGATCCCCGTCAGCTAACCACTGGGGGGTTTTCTCGACATAACCATATGGCCGACGCCGATATAACCGTACTTATAATGTGTTGAGTGCATCGTTAAAAAAAAAAAAAAAAAAAAAAAATTGATCAAGAATTTTAGTTACAAACTTTTAGACATTGAGTGAAAAGGAAAATATAGCTTGTGGCAAAATGTTAAGTATATTAAAACATTTCTCACAATGGTGTAACACGATTGTATGTATGTCTGTGTTGACAGAGCCATCATCCTAGCGGCGGCCCCGGGAGAGAAGTTACCATTTTACCCCGAACCCCTGCATACGTTTTCTCCAAGAGCCATGCAGATAACCGTGATGGTGGATGAGAAGAAGGTATATATAGTTTAAACTTAGCAGATGTTGTTTTCTTTGAGGCGTATTATTAATAATTCAGTTGACTTATTGTGTTTCAAATTTCACATTTCCATCTGTACGGTTACACCATTTAATACCAGTTCATAAAAACAAATTACTGCATGTTTCTAAAATTACTGGTACATCAAAGGCTGTGGTATGTACTATCCTGTCTATGGGATGGTACATATAAAAGATCCCTTGCTGTCAATTGAAAAAGAGTAGCTCATGAAGTGCTAACAGCGGGTTTTCTCCTTCAATATCTGTGGTCCAGAACCATATGTCTGATGCCATATAACCGTAAATAAAATGTGTTGAGTGTGTCTTTAAATAAAACCTTTCTTTCTTTCTAAAACTGAGTTTGCTGCCATTGTAAGATGTTTCAGATTTGATTAAATTTGCATATTAAACACATTTTCTTGTTTACAGTATCAGTATGTGTATACCCAATGTATTCTACTTATCCTAATGTTTTTTATTGTAACTTCAATAGGCTTTTTTTCTTGTAATATATACTCTTCAAAAAAAGTAGGAGAACCTGAAATATTAATGTTAATATTAAATATTAGACCGAACATACGTTTTGACCACAGACATCTTAGTAGAGAACGTTCAGGTCTGTTTATGAACACACCGAAACACATTCCATAGTTTGCACATGCATCACGCAGTTGACCCGTACACAAGCGTGGGGTATCATTCTCGATTCTGACAATTTCCAAGAAGGTTGATTAATCACCGTGGAACATTATTTCTGTCAATCTTTTTCATTCTGTTGATCATACAGTTTTTTATATATCATTTTTATTGTTTGAATTTTCTAGGGAAAAAAACACTATTGACTTTCAAATTTCATTTCTGACTCCAATCGTCCTTCAACATCTTTGGTGGTCATAAAACCTACTGTAATACTAAACTACAGGTTGTAATGTTTGTCCAATTAATTCACTATTATCTTATAACCATTCCCCACAGCTAATATACCTTACAATTTTGGCAATTGTAAATTCTAATTAGAGTTCCCCCTCTTTTTTTGAAGAATATATATATTTTTTCGGACACACAAAATTATGATACAGGGTTCTTATGCGTCCTGGAAATCCTGGAATGTCCTGGAATTCTGTGATTTTAGAATCCAGGCCTGGAATGTCCTGGAAAAAGCAGTACATTTTATTTTGTCCTGGAAATGTCCTGGAAATTAAGGCAAAATATTTAGTGGTTTATATTTCCTCAACTTTCCTTTTGTTGCTCTCATGACCTGTCTACATTTAGACAACAATTTCTTCTAAAAACATTCATTGATTGAACATTTCATGTCCTGGAAAAATAAGAAAAAGTCCTGGAAAAGTCCTGGAAATGTCCTTGAATTTCATGTTTTTACAAGTGTAAGAACCCAGTGATAATTATGACAATTACCAGTTGAAGTAGTTACAAACTTTGGAACAGCCAAAAGAAAAGAAATAAATGTTTTATTTAACGACGCACTCAATGCATTTTATTTACGGTTATATGACATCAGGCATATGATTAAGGACCACACAGACTTTGAGAGGAAACCCGCTGTCGCCACTTCATGGGCTACTCTTATGTCGATTAACAGCAAGGGATCTTTATTTGCGCTTCCCACAGGCAGGAACAGCCAGAATGTAATGGAGATGAATGTAGTGTGGCTGTAAGGTCCAAATTTCATTGAATAAGTGCTTGGGTCGATTCATTTTCAAAGTTTAGTTTTTTCCCATGTTGCAGATGGTTTAAGTCTTCATTTGTTTGTTTACTTTTACCCAGTTCAATTCAAATATCACACGCACAACGTCCACACCATTCCGCACCATTACTGTGAGGGATGCAATGTCCGATCTGCCAGAAATCAGGAATGGCGCCAAGAAAGAAGAAATATCGTACAAAGGAGATGCTCAGACTCACTTTCAGCGGCTGGTAAGGATTTTGTTTCTTTCTGAGATCAGTTGTAAAACAAAGGTTTAAACAATATCTAGAAATTTCAGTTGTGATTTTCAAAAAGAATTCCAAAAATCTACAGTTTCAACAGCATTGTCTATCTTCCCTGTTCTAATAACAAATATATATTATAAAATGATACAGCAGTTTAAAAAAATTCATCTTAAAATTGTATTTTTTTAACTTGAGGAAGAGGTTACCCATGACACTGGAAAGATCATAACTTGCTGATAGGCTGTTAGGATATTTGAGGCGAGAGAATTTCAATATGGTGAGAGGTCAGGTAAAGTATTGACAGGGCTTCTAGATTATGGTAGCCATACTCCCTTGGCTAGTGATATTCAATGCTGGGCTAGTAAATAACTGCTGTTGCCATGCCCGACGGCTAATGAATTGTTTTTGTTAAATGTTTCAGTTAAGTCTATTTTGTAAATATGAATACTCTGCCCCCACCTCAAGCCCCCAATGTTAGAGGTGTTAAGCTCTATCTCCCTCTTTCAGCGACATATCTGATTATTACTATCTTTTAGTAAAATTGTATTGACTTGAAATAAAGTAGGGCTAGTGAATTTTTAATTGTGGCTAGTAAAATCTTTTAAATACTGATCACATGGACAATGGATTTTCAGGGTTTCTAGATTCTGGTAGCCCCACTCCCATGGCTAGTGATATTTAGTGTTGGGCTAGTAAATAATTGCCAATGGCTAATGTTTTAATTTTTAGGCCGAATATTGCCAGTCTATTTTGTACATATGAATATCCTACCCCCACCCAACCTTCCAATGTTAGTGTTTTTAAGCTCCATTTCCCTCTTTAGGTAACATATCTGAACATTACTATTATTTAGTAAAACCCTATTAACTTAAAGTAAAGTAAGGCTAGTGAATTTTTAAACCTGGCTAGTTAATTTTAGAAAGCACTGATCCCATGGCTAGTGGATTGTATGCAAATTCTATAAGCCCTGGGATTTTATAAAAATTCTATAAGCCCTGGTATTGGTTTGATAAATTCCATACAGCACACATGCTAATGTTATAACCTGTATCACTGTATGACTGCTTTGTTAATTTTTAAAGATGTAAATCACAGTTAAAATATACAGGGCTTTCGTTTAAAAAAAGAAAATTCTGTTCTTGATTTCCAGATCCGTGGCCAGCAGCACCAGCCCATTCTGCGTGACCACATCTGTAAAGAAATGAGTTGTCTGGTTCATGCTCGCATGCACCACATCCCACTAGCTCCAGGATCAGACTGGAGAGATTTACCCAACATTGAAGCCAGACTCTCGGATGGAACAAAAGCAAAGAAACTGTATGTTTATCTACACATTTATATGTTCATGCTTTTTAGTATGTGATTTTTAAGGTGTTTTTAAAAAATATCCAATTTCAGTTCTTTTCATTAAAGAAAGGTGTCAAATTAACTTTAAGGAATTTGATTGAATTTTATCTGAGATGTTGAAAAATCCCTTTTATGTAATCAATATAAAGTTTTTGGCTTTTTAAGATTATTTTATTTTGAAATAATTATTTCATCTTTATTATACATTATATTCTGTCAAAACTATTTATTTTTCAGACATCTATAAAGATTTATGATTCTTCCATTATCTCTGCACTGTAATTTTAAGCTCAGCAAGAAATGTTGATTACCATTTAGCAAATTTTGCTTGAAAATGTTTAGACCAATTAAAATGTTTTTTTTAAGCTATTTGAAAGTAGAATGGTTCCCCCTTAACTTACAAAATAACAAAATTAAATTTTTTTAAAAATAATAAAATAAAACTACTACCAACAGTTCAGATATTTAATAATGACATGTTTCGGCATATTGTCTTTTTCAAATTAGCAATAAGATGACGTAACGTCATCATGACGTCATTGAGACAAACAGATTATGTTTTATACACTCTCATTTCCATTATTGTAATATTGTTTTATCAGTTTGTACAGGATCTGTGTAGATACAACAGTAGTCTAAAAACAGCAGATTAATGCATTGAAAAATAGCTGTCAAAACAGACATTAGACCACTAACTGAACATTGAAATTTTAAATAACAATGTCACATTTTAAATAGAAAAAGGTAATAATAAGTGTATAAATGCATTTTATAGCAATTTTTTTAAATTACTTTAAAGACAAGATTATTTAATTAATTATGGAACATGGAAACACAAAGTAATGTCACTGTACTGCATAAGTATATATATATATATATATATATATATATATATATATATATATATATATTTTATTTTTTATTTTTTTTATTTATATATTATTATATATTATATAAAGAGTTTCACTGCAAAACACAATAAACACCATATTAAAAAGCATTGTGCGAACACCACTCAAACACTGTTCATACGTGAACAAACAAGTTCAAATTTGGTTTTCAGCAAAACGCGATATGGTTATCTAAGGATATATCACAGATTGCAGAGAAGCTGGTGTAGTGTTTACTGTGGTTTGGAATAAAACGTTTTTAAGATTGGGTGTGTATAGTGGCATTTATCATGTTTAGCGATGAAAGTCTTCATATATATAATATAAACAATGATAATTTATAATCAGTATTTAGAATAAATCAGTATTTAAACTGTTTATTGACCATGTTGCTTTATTTCAGCCGCTACACTCACCATGACAAACGAAATGGTAAAAGTAAGAAAGGTTTCCTCCGTGGTGTGTGCTCGTGTGCGGAAGGCAAATCGTGTGATACGATGGACCGACAATTCAACACACTCATCCCATGGTGTCTACCACACACAGGCAATCGTCATAACAACTGGGCTGGACTCTACGGAAGACTGGAGTGGGATGGTTTCTTCAGCACAACGGTCACCAACCCGGAACCAATGGGAAAACAGGTTATTCTGATGTTTTAGATAGTTAAAAAAAAGTAAAGTTTGTTTTATTTATATTTAAGGATGCCACTAGAACACATTGATTTTTAATCTTATCATCAGCTACTGGATGTCAAACATACTGTCGTTCTGACACGTGTTTGTTTTAGAGGAAACCTACTGTTGCAAGATAGGCTACTCTTTTTACGAGAGGCAACAATGGATCTTTATTTGCACTTTTCACAGGCAGGATAGCACAAACCATGGCCTTTGTTGAAACAGATATGGATCACTGGTCGGTGCAACTGGTTTACACCTAACCATTGAGCCTTGCGGAGCACTCATGGTTTTGAGTCTGTATTTGGATTAAAAATCCCATGCCTCAACTGGGATCTGAACCCAGTATCTACCAGCGTGTAGTCTGATAGCTTAATCACTGCACCACCAAGGCCGGTAGTTTAAGATAGATATTCGGGGTGGGACGTAGCTCAGTGGTACAGCGCTCACCTGATGCGCGATAGATCCCCGTTGGTGGGCTCGTTGGGCTATTTCTCACTCCAGCCAGTATTCCACAACTGGTGTAACAAAGGCTGTGGTATGCATTATCCTGTCTGTTTGATGATGCATATAAAAGATCCCTTGCTGCTAATCGTAAAACATAGCCCATGAAGTGGTGACAATGGGTTTCCTCTCAATATCTGTGTAGTCTGTCCGACGCCATATAACCATAAATAAAATGTGTCGAGTGCGTCATTAAATAAAACATTTCCTTCCTTCAGTATGAATTCACAATTGTTTTATTCTTAGTGCAGGCCTCACAGAAAGAACAGTTTTAGAAGTTCAGGGGATTCTGGCAGATTATTTTAAAATAGTGTTTCACATTGATTTGGGGACACCATGTTTCAGATTGAAAGGTTTAGAGACAGTTTTAGGTTTTGTTGACTTGACAGGGTTTTTGTTAGCTTATAGTTTTCATATAATTTTAGATCTCAAAGGGACATTTCTGAGTTTGCTGAATTGTAAGATGTTTCCAACTAATAAAACTATTTCTATGATCAAACTTACATATTAAATATATTTTCTTGTTTAGAATATCAGTGTCTGTATTAGAGGTGGGGAAAAGCCCTTTTTTCCCGGTTTGTCGGTCCCACTTTTGTAATTCTTGTCAGTCCAAAGCACCTGTCCATTTCTATTATTAGTGGACTGGCCTGCCCAGACATCGGCATTATTTAAAATAATAAATAAATAGTGGTCAATATGGCTGGTGTTTCAGACGTTTGTGATTTTAAAGTCTGCCTAAATATATTGCCAGTCACCAAGTCGGACCTACAGTAGTGTCAATCGACTGCCACTAGGCTACACATTTGTCAAAGTCGCTGAGCCGGTCAAGAGATTAATTAAACAGACGATAACAATAAATAGCACAATTCTTGGTCTGAGAGCCATCAAGGTATTACACTCCAATTAAAACAAAGGACCAGAATTTGCAGCTGGTTACAATCAACACCTATGCACGGAGCTCTTTCTGGTCGAGTGTCCTAGTCCGACGCAAGAGGCTTTTATGCAATACAAACTGCTTAAAACATCATAAAATATACTGAAATAATATATAAATGTATTTATTGTTAACTGTATAGTGTATCCAATAATTATAAAGGATTTTAAAATTAACTGCAGGTTTCCACCTCTTTTTTTAATTTTTTAACAAGTGAGAGTTAGCAAAACAGCTACATGTACTGTTATCTTTAGAGCCAGAAGAGGTCAAATTTCATCCAATCAGAGATGACGTTATTACTCTTGTCTAAACATGCGCTAGCTCAGGCTGTCAAACACTTCTATGGTGCAATCTTTTATTAATTTTCAGGACACTGTACTGAATACTCGTACTTTTTATACATTTATGGGAATTAAAATTAATAACTTTTAGTGCTTTTTTATATTATTTATTCCATTATGTAAAAGATATAATTTGTGGGTTTTTCCAATGATGCGATAAAAAAAAGAAAGTTTTTATGTTTATCATTTCGCGTTCATGATTAAAGATTTGGCAATTTTATTATTTTTCCTACATACTAAGTATTGTACGAACAGAGTGTTTTCTGAACAGGGGATGGGGGTATATGGATTTAGCGGACCCTTTTGTGTATGTTTTGGCTATAAAAATGCAAGAATAACATGCGTGCACAGGCTGAACTTGTCCCTGCACATAGAACTGGATTCAACTGGGTTAAGTAACAATTCAATCTAATTAAAATTAGCTCTATTATTACATGTGGATATAACAGCAGCCTGTTCAAGCTCATGTCCAACCGATCTTTTATTCGACTAATCAAAACCAACCTTTGGACGACAAAACATGCGACAGTACACTGTGTTTTTTTTTTACACTATACATTAAACCAAATGACCACTTTGCAAACCAGTCAAAATAATTTAATAATAATAATAAATGGTGAATTCATGATATGAATATTTATTATTTTATTTTAGCGTATTCTCATTTATTTTTATTATGAAATTAATAATATATTGTTTATTATTTGCCATGTATATAGCCGGCCCCCATTTGCTAAGTCTATAGATGGTGGTCGTTTATATAAAATTCAAAAATACATTATATTGTTGTACGTAATTTTTAACTTATAGATTTGAAGAGTTCCAACTTTTAAAAATTAAGTGAGTTATGGAATTCCCTCGATTGTAGTTACATTAAAATGTTTTGGATCACACAGTAACTAGGTTTGGTATTCCAAATGAATGTAATTTCCATTTATAATCCATATTTAGAGAAATAAGGCCCACTAAATCCGTGATTGTGTGCCTTTAATATTTGTAAGAAGCCCAAATTGGATTTTAGGAAATTTTTAAAATTAAACCTAGTACAATCAAAAACACATTTAATATGCAGCCACTAATATTTTTTTCAGAAAAATATATTTTATATGTAATTAAAATTATTAAAAAGTCTCTGTTAGTCGATAATATCTAAAAAAATTGCAGCAAACTCAGGAATGTCCCTTTAAGCTGAATGTAGGTACAAATTAAATTACTTATAAAGCCAGTAATTTCTTTTCACAGAAGCCAATTATTTGTTATAATAACTGCTCTATTTACGTAACCTATTAATGTGTTCTGCTTTACAAAGTAACATAGGAAAGCTCCCACTTTTTCATGTCAATATATCTGTCAATGCCTGTGCATGGTGGACAGTTTTTAAAACCACATTATTTCACATGCTTCATTTTGCAGAGATAAGTGTTAACATGTTTATTTCTGTCTCTGACAGGGCCGTGTCCTGCACCCGGAGCAGGACCGAGTGGTCAGTGTGAGGGAATGTGCACGTTCTCAAGGTTTCCCAGATACGTACAGATTCTTCGGAAATATCCTCGACAAGCACAGACAGGTTTGTACACCACTACTGTAATGTTGTAAAAAGGTTTCTAGCACAATAACAGTGTGCGCTTAACGTTTTTTATTTATTTGCCATCCGGGCAAGTGGTTACATCATTTTCACTTGCCTAGATCTATTTTCACTTGCCTGAATCATATTTTCTTAAAAAACAACAATATTGCAACAGATTATAAGAGAAAAAAAATAATAATAATAATAATAAAAAAAATCGGTTAAGTTCGAACCCTGCAATGATGTTGTAGAAAGGGGTGGTAGAAAAAACGTCTACCATGAGTGTGTAGATGCTAATCCGCCCTTTTCATTGGTTAATATTAGGATGTAGACTGTGGTTTCTACCTGTTGATTACATCATTTTCAAAGCAAGCTAGTATATGACGTCACATAATATGTACCATTTTTAACGCAGGTCTACATGAAATGTAAACAAAATGGATGAGGTAGAGAGAAATTTTAATATAGATTTTGTTCATGTGGATGGAATTCATGGAATTGGGGAAATAGAAAAAATACACAAGCCTTTGGGTAGCTACCAGGTATTAGGAGTACAATTTCCTAGTGACAGGTGCAGTTACTTTTAGCCTTCATTCTTCATCCCAACATTCGTCAGTTGATCAACAAGTACAGCTTTTGATCAAACAATGTAATTTGTTATTATTTTTAAAATTATTAATACGTTTACAACTCAAGATCTTCTCGACACCACTGTATGCTTTCACACTCATGACGTAATATGGGTGTCAGCTTAGAGGTGACGTCACGTTTAAAAAATAAAATGAAGAGACTTACAGTATAGTTAAGACTAAATTAATAATAATATTTATAAGACAGGTTGTGCTAGAAAATATTTCTGGCACTCATCCTTTTGTACATGGTTTTTCCGACACTCTTCTCAAGAAAATCCATCCATGGAGGTCGCTCCAAAAATCGATTTTCTTGAGACTCATGTTAGAAAAACCATCGACAAAAGGTTGAGTGCCAGAAACTGCCATGTTCATTGAAAAAATTACCCAGTTTATTAATGTTAATATTATAGAGGTTTATTATTGTAGTCTTTTTTTTAATTTTAAAATAAATAAAGTACAAGGCAAATAAGTAAAAGAAAAAAATATCACTCTTGACAAAACAAATTGTTTACAAGTAGTTCGTAAGGGTCTAAAGCTGAATGTGGCACACCCAAA
>JAECMU010401855.1:11712-24287 GCA_016106625.1 Dracogyra subfuscus
AAATCATCATGCATGTTCTACCTTGTATTACAGGTGGGAAATGCTGTTCCTCCTCCAATGGCCAGACAAATTGGTCTGGAGATCAAGAAATGTTTAGTATGGAAAACAAATGTCACCAAGACTGAGACCAAAGTCAAAGAAGAAACGACCGTTGATGTCAAACAAGAAAATGGTGAAACTAACCACACTGCTGAAACCGTGGAGGAAGAGTTGAAACCACAGTCATCGGCAGCAGTTGTCTCCCCTACCAAACCTGGCTCATCTGGATGCTGATCTGTTTATCCCATTCACATTTGGATCATGTTGACAATTTCACTTACGTACATTTTTAAAGTGATTCTTTCATTACAAACATTACCATTTTTATTGGATAATTAGAACTATATTTGTGCTATGAAAGTTGAGAAGTTTTTTTTTTGTAACCATTTTTAAGTAATGTTTTGTATGTAGGTTTGCCATGTAATCGAACATGTATATTAGAGATGAAAGACATTTGTATGTCAGAATCATCACAGAAAGCAGATAATAACTGTGTGTAGAATACTCTGTTAGAATTAATGCTTTTGTTATTAAGTTTACTGGAAGACCAATATGTGGCCCTATGTTAATGGCAGAAGAATATTTAGAACACAAATTGTACATAATTGTTTTTTGAAAACAACATTGTAAATGCTTGTGTTTTCACATTATGTTTAGCATCAATCAAAATCGCTAATGGTCATGTTATTTATTTAATCTAATGTGCAGGCCACAAAATAATTCTGCACAGTTTGAACAATCTGAACAAATATTTAACGTGTATATATAAGAAAATAAATTATGCAAAATTAATGGCATCAACCACCGTAACTTGAAATATGTTGGTATTATTTGCATTGGAATAATTTTTTAAAAACCTACCACCATAAAAACAATGAGTGCCTACTCAGTCTCACTACCTCATGTACAATATTTGGAAAAGCCACGACAAAAAATTTCATTATTTAATATTCATGTACACATTACATGAATCGCAGATATTTGTCATTCAAGTTTGCAGATTATCTTCATAATCGATTGTATATATTTGTCATTTAAGTTTGTAGATTATCTTCATAATCGATTGTATATTTTTAGCTTCTTTTTTCTTTTCTTTTTATAAAGTTGCAGTGTTCATGCCGAAATGTTTACATGGTATTTAGAAATATTACACACATTACAAAGCTTTTAACTAATGACCCTGAATTGCCATACTTGTGGTATGAATTGCCGTCAGGAGCTTAACTGGTGGAAGTAGTGTTGTTTTTGCTGCTCGATACAAATTATGGCCATAAGTTGAAGGAATAAATTGTGTTTTTTTGTTTATTGCAAAAGTAACTTGGTTAAAATTGCTTTTGGAAGGCTTAACCATCGTTTAATGTACTGTTTGTAGATGACCAGTAGCTGCAGAAGAAAATAATATGACAAAATCACTGTAGGAGGGTCAATCCTAAAACCCTCACAGCTCAGGAAAACGCCTACATCGACATCTCACCCCAAACCAAAGCAAAACAAAACAAGAAAACAAAATCTACATCTTTAAAGCTGCATTGTAAAGTTTCAATTGTATACAGTCAAGTTCTAAGTTCAAATACAAGCATAACTGCACTTTTAATTCACTTGCGAATTGTCGTCATTAACGCATATCGTCAAAGGCTTACTAGCTAGTTAGAACAACTCTCACCATTTTGTAATTCCGAGTGGATTCTAGTCAATTTTGGCAGACACGCATAGAGACCTTCTAAACACCGGACTTGTATGCCTTTTATAATGTGTTGTGTTGTGATCTATTCGAAACTGGTATGATATCCTATACTACCGTAGTACAGAAGGATATTTAAAGTAATACTTCAGATATTATAAAAGTGCTTAATAAAATAGTTAAGTTGTATTTATACGGATATTAGTAACAATAAGACTGTGAAAATTAGTCTTGGTTATTATTTTGTTTTTGTGTTGTTTTTATATAAAGATACTCTTTAAAACTCTAAAAGTTGTAGTTAATAATAAAGATTAGTATAACAGCGTGTTTAAAAGTATGTGAAATATGAAACCGGTGTTTAGAACGTTGCCATGAGTGTGCTGAAATTGACTGCTCGGTTTTTGTAATGCAACAATAGCCGAACCATACTATTTTTAGCCCAGTGGGGGCCCGCCAAAAGTGTCCTACTTTCAAAATTCTGGTTTTATTTTTAACTTGGAAAAGCCAGTGTAGTGAATCCATTTCAGATTGTGGTGTCTTAAAGGCACCAAACGTAATGGGATTTTCTGTACTATATGCTTAAATAATAAAAATATTCCAGACAGTGCCGCTTTAAAAGACCCCTTGCCATAGATAAGCATTTCGACTATGGCAAAATAATTTCAAAATTGCTATAGGTAACACATTTTTAACTTTGAATCATGTGTTACCTTGAATTCTAGGAGATGGACTAACATTTTTAGTATTAAATTACTGTTTAAATAACTGACATGTGACATTTTCAGTGTTCAATCTTTTGTATTTACTTGACATTCTGTTAAACAAACGACAATGCAATTTATTTGTATATAGCATAATTTGTTGTTCATTGATCACAGTGCCTTATGCTATTTGTGCAAAGTATTATCAGTTGCTAAGTCATAGTGCTAACCTGTATTTCAAAATGTTTATCTCACAGTATGTTCAAAAAGGTATGTTCACTTAACACACATTCAAGTTTAAACAGCAAACCACTGAAGAATATTTTGTATGTATTTGATGGCCATTTAGAGTGTCCCAATAATACATGCTTGTCATTATATTGTATTTAAACAGCCCAGACTACATTAAATTAGCTGTGTTTGATTCACATTCATTTGATTATGCATTACTGTTACATAGTTCATAACATATTTAGTTTTGTTCTTATCACTTGTCAAATAAAATGTATAATATTGAACATGTTTTGTTGTTGTAATCACACACATCTTTCTTGGGATATATTGATCTACAGGAATATCTAGCTGCCATTCACGTATATGGTAAGTGGGTCCCAATCTAATTAAAATGGTACGGTATTAGGATTAATATATTGCACCTATTATAATAATGGTAAACATTTCCTTTGGCAGCTTAATACAGATATTTTATCAATTGGGGATCAGATTTAGGTGGCTGGCCGCTGGCTGCATTGTTGTGTATGCTGTGGAGATTGGGTGTTCCCTCTAATTTGGCAATTTTTATACCCCTTCCCTTTTATACATGCCTACCCCAATTGTATTACTCTGAAGACCCCTCTACAACAACATAACTTGTATACCCATGCTGTGTCATGTAATTTGACCATTGATACTATATTTTCTGTGTATTTTGGTATGAAAATTAAATACTAAATTAAAAAAAATCATATGTTGGGAAACAAAATAGACAGCATTTTAAATAAAAACAAAATATTCTTTAGAAAATGTCTCCCAACTCCTGTGCGGGCAGCATAGCCCAGTGGTACAGTGCCCGCCTGATGCGCGGTCGGTCTAGGATCGATCCCAGTCGGCTAACCACTGGGTTTTTTCTCTCGACATAACCATATGTCCGACGCCGATATAACCGTCATTATAATGTGTTGAGTGCGTCGTTAACAAAAAAATAAAACAATCACAGCTCCTTGACAAACGATCCCCTTCCTTCCCCATAATATTGTGTAATGCAACCCATGACGGGCCTACATCCTACTCCAGTAGACCGTCCACCCTCCCAGTCCCTCCCATCAGTCCAGGATTTTACACCCAGGGCAAACCGCCCTGGTGGCCCCACCAACACTACCCCACTGCCCTACTCTTCACTTAAAAACTTTACTCTGTGTACCCAAAACACAGAACAAGAGTGTCATGTTTACCAAAACCCACAAATGTATAAATTGTGAAGTAGAACTATAATAATTTCATTTTATCACCCATATGGGCTGAGATGAGAGTGAATATATTTTCTATCTTTCCTCACTGATGTCATGACGTAAGTTGGTGACCTCATCGGTTTCCTCAACTGTCAAGTCTCTTGTTGATGAGATTTTACAAACAACAGTGAAAGTTTTATGTTTAAGTTTCTAAACTATTGACACTATGGGTAATAAATACAATAACCCACTCAATAGTCAGAATTACAGAATATCGGTTCCTCGTGAAATTAATGTTGTCTTTTTGTTTTGTTTTTTTGTTTTGTTTATTTAACGACGCACTCAACACATTATAATGACGGTTATATCGGCGTCGGACATATGGTTATGTCGAGAAAAAAACACAGTGGTTAGCTGACGGGAATCGATCCTAGACAGACTGCGCATCAGGCGGGCACTGTACCACTGGGCTATGCTGCCCGCCTTAATGTCAGTCACTCACTAAAGATCATGATTGACAACATTAATTTCACTCAGGACAGATAATCTATAATTCCTCGTAACTAATAAGTTGTTATTTATATACTGAAGTCATCTACTTAAAAAATATTTTTTTAATGCTTTAACCCATGCTCATCATGTAGAAGACAGTTCATAAACCATGATTTCATGGGTTTCAAAAAAAACTAAATTACTAGCATACTTGAAAAAAGCAAGGAAACACATGGTTGGGAAAAAGGCAGGTTTTTGTTGGCTTCTTTGTCTGCCTTTAATATGAACACAACACAATCTTTAATGGCAAAAACATTGTTTAGTGTCACAGTCACTAAAATGTTCATATTCATCCAGCTTGGAACACCACTTTTTGTTTTCTTTATCTGCTTCATCAAAGTTCAGAAATAAAGTACTAGGCTCAACCGTCTGTCTTAAGACTTCTTTGCTTGTGATGATAAAACTACATCTGAAATCCACTTGAGATAGGGTGGATTACCATTGTCAATCTGAAATCAAATTATTTGAATTTGATAAACCTAAAAGCTACTAATAATAAACTACCATAAATAAAATGATCAGATAACATAGTAAATTATTTACTGTCAATTCAACATTTCACTTTAGCTGTTTTGTTTTAAAACTGCACCCATGGTAAATCATTAGAGGTTCTTCTTAAGATATAATTTCAGTATAATATTTTTAAATACAAAAATCTAAACCTATATTAATGCACAAAGCTAAACTAGTGAAAAGAATCAACATAAACTGTCTACAGTGGTTTTCAATCAGTTTATTAATTGCAACAATTATTACCTTTGCAGAGATTACTTCAGCAACATCATAGGGATGATTTTTCCTATGGGGAAACAAATTATTTGTTAACATTCGTAATGAAAAAAAAGAGAAAAGAATTCAGCGATTTTTATTTTTGTTTTATTTTACAAATACAAATATTAAGTTTAATGAAAAAATTTCTTCACATAAGGGAGATAAACATTCACATTTGCATTATGACAGACCAAATTTCCAGAACTGATGAGGTAATGCAGCTTTTAGTTTTTTTCACATTTGTTTTTTTAAAGCCTGGATTGCACAGATTGATAATGAAATAAGGGGCTTCTTTAAACTTTAATCAAAATGCACGTCCTAGTTCATACGCAATAAAATTTTAGCTCCAAATACGATTGTACATCATTGCAAGAAAAGCCCTGCAAAAATTGATGTCATACCGCGGGAAATAAAATGTAAAAAAAAAAATGGATGTGCATACTGACCAGAGATCAGAAATATATTTTGTTTGGCCTAAAATGAAATTAATTTTTAATTTTACAAATGTGATGAACATCCATAGTGCACTATAAACCAAGTTTCATTGCTACAGCACTACAGTGAGAAATAAGAGCCAAAGAGAAAAATATTGACACATTGCTAAATGCAAACAATGATATCACCAGAAATAAAACACAATACTTAAATTGAGTATAATTATATTCTAGTTTTATAAAGAATCAAATTTCAACACTAAATTGTATTTAAAATACTCATACCAATAAATGAAATATGCTACCTACCTGACAAACTCTGACAGTTCATCAACTTTTGAAGTATGTGTTTTAATCATCTGCAGTGAAAAGTAAAAACAGGTAATTATTCAACAAACAGTAGAATGAAATTCAGCCGAGTTTACCAGTCATTTATAACTGAGGTTTATTAAAAAATATGATATTGGACATTCCTCGATATATACAGTAAAGTACTCTTATAACGAACTGCAAGGAACCAGGAATATCGGTTCATTATAGCAGAAGTTTGTTGTAAACATTTACAGAAGTTAGCTGTTTTCATTCAAGAAGTTGGCCATTTTGGATTTTTCAGATATAAACACCCTAAACACAATAATTAGTGGGGTTTTTTTTTTTTAAATATTTCATTTATGATTACCAATAGAAGTAAATATACAAATAAATACAGTATGTTAAATCAAATGAGTGTTTTGAAACAAAATTGCTTATTTCCATCTGTTTAATGAGTTTTAGTCTCATAGCCTCCACGGCTGTAGTGATGTCGGCAATCGAATGAAACACAGGTATAGCAACATCAACTCCACTTTGGAAAACAGTGTTATCGTGTCTGTCATGATTGCACAACTACTTAATACTGTTCAATATTTCATAACATTTGTGTTACCTACCTTCAAAACAAAATACACATGTATCCGGATATATTGAATGCTAAATACAATGACTGTATAGTGAGTTTCACGTGTCCGTTGTATTGTTGGATACCGGCACTTAAACAAGCACACAATAGCAGTGAAGTGCGAACAGATGGTTAATTGCTCCCTGTATTAATTCCTTAATTTTATACCAATCTGCTCCATAATGATAAGCAGACGTTATCTGATTGGACTTATCAGAGCAGTCATTTGGGAACATTAATTTGTCGCTAATGCTAATGATTGATAAGATGCAAGTAAGTTCTTTCTTGGGCTTAGTTGGACTTTTAAACATTTTTAGAACTGCCCTCAAAATTTTATGTTTAGTTTTTTTAATAAATAGTCCCGATCTATTGCTCAAATCACCTTAAAACATTTTAGGCTGAGTACTCTAAAATATTTTTGGATTTAAATTTTTTCCAGACATGAGTGGAAATAACAGTTTTAAATTAAATTTTGTATTCCAAATTCGGCCCACCTCAAACTAACCCCCAACCCCTCCTGGTCAGGACTTAGTCATTGGCGAAGTCAGAGATTAAGCCTGTAACAGGCGTGCTTGAAACCTTCGTGGTATATAAGCATGGAAAAAGTCAAGCAAGCATGTTTCAGTTTTCTTGTGGTATACTGGGAAAAGTCAATGAAGCGATGGAGACCTAAACAAGTGAACAGTAGCAGGGAAGTGGGATTATACCATTAATTGTTCAATACATTATACTCTCTTAAGTGATGCCAATCGAATATGTACATCAACGCGGATGTTATCTGACTGATCTTATTAGTACAGTCGTTTTTGATGCATTGCTGTTAATACTACTGATTGATAAGATACAAAACAATTATGATCGGTTCGCTGTACATGCACAACTTTACAATGAAATACACAATTTTGACAAAAAATTGGTTCGTTTAAACAGTTAATTCGCTATACATAGTTTGTTCTATATATTAAAATGTATTACTAATATATAGGGAGGAAAATCAGGACTTTACAATCAGTTTGTTCTAACCGTTAGTTTGTTATAAGCATGTTCATCCTAAAAGTACTTTACTGTATTGCAAATATTCATTCTTGTTTTTATTTGACATGACAACCATAGCATGCAGTAAATAAATACTGCTGAGTTAGAATAGGCCTAAACAATCACAAAAGCCATACCAAGAGTAGTTCTGAATCTTCATTTATTTTGTCCTCCCACTCATACCTGGGAGAAAAAGAAAAAAAATTCTCTATTAATTTTGTTTCATTTATATAAAGAAAAACACAGTCCTAACAAATCTTAATTTAAAAATATATAGATCTATATATATCTTATAAACATATAGCAATTTTAAATAAGTTTTTTTATCACTATTAGAAAGAAAAAGTACCAATAATAGCATCTAATCAAGGTTGTCAGGGTGTTTTTTTCCATTTGTTTTTATACAAAACTGTAAAAACATTTTCTGAATTGGTAACATTGAGAACAATTTACATTAATGCCAAACAAAATTACAGTAGAAAAATATATACTGGTTAAACTTTCAAATGATAACATGGTCTGTTAGACTTTCAAATGATAAAATGGTCTGTCCTAGACTTTCAAATGATAACATGGTCTGTTCTAGACTTTCAAATGATAACATGGTCTGTCATAGACTTTCAAATGATAAAATGGTCTGTCATAGACTTTCAAATGATAAAATGGTCTGTCCTAGACTTTCAAATGATAACATGGTCTGTCCTAGACTTTCAAATGATAGCATGGTCTGTCATAGACTTTCAAATGATAAAATGGTCTGTCCTAGACTTTCAAATGATAAAATGGTCTGTCCTAGACTTTCAAATGATAACATGGTCTGTCCTAGACTTTCAAATGATAACATGGTCTGTCCTAGACTTTCAAATGATAACATGGACTGTCATATACTTTCAAATGATAACATGGACTGTTATAGACTTTCAAATGATAACATGGACTGTTATAGACTTTCAAATGATAACATGGACTGTTATAGACTTTCAAATGATAATATGGTCTGTCATAGACTTTCAAATGATAACATGGTCTTTCAAATGATAACATGGTCTGTCATAGACTTTCAAATGATAAAATGGTCTGTACGTCACAAACTTTTAAATGATAACATGGTCTGTCATAGACTTTCAAATGATAACATGGTCTGTCATAGACTTTCAAATGATAACACGGTCTGTCATAGACTTTCAAATGATAACATGGTCTGTCATAAACTTTCAAATGAACACATGGTCTGTCATAGACTTTCAAATGATAACATGGTCTGTCATACTTTCAAATGATAACATGGACAGGAACGTGTACCATTACTGAATTGTGTAAACTATTACAAATATCAGTTTCAAATTTAGCAGCTAGATGCTTCAGGCCAAATTAAAAATATATATTAAAATATGGAGCAGATAATGCCAAAAACTAAATATAAAAAGCTGTCAAGGGCATTTTAAAAATGTGGTGGCTATCTGTAACTATTTTAGTAGAAGAAATTTTTAATTAGTTTTTTTTTCTTCCTCCTCTCTAATATATGTTTAAAGGTTGACCTGACCTTGTATTCATGTTTCACAGTCCATACAAAGAAAAATGTAATACATTAAATATACACACACTGATGTTATCCCAGGTATAATGTTAACACAAGCTGCCAGTCTCTGTTTGACAATTTCACTGAAACAAACAATAAAAAAAAAAGGTTTTACTTATAATGATCAATGCAAGAAATTCTTCATTATTCTTCCAGACACACAAAATACATTATCTCTCGAATTTCAGTAATGGAATTCTGTTTTCAACTGTCCAAGTCCTAACAAATCATAATGTTGCTTTCTTTCTGAAGATAAAAGGAAAATCAAATGTACAAAAAGGGAGATTAATTACTAACGTAGGTTAGACACCATTTTTTTCTTCGGAAACTGGCATAATCAGGTGCTATCTCAAAGTTGTCACATTCACACCACAATTATTAACTTTTGCTTTGAAATGTAAGCTAATACCTTCATCTATATATCTATAAAAAGTACAACTAAATAATTTACTAGTAGAAAAGAAGAATAAAGTCCTCAAATGAAGACAGTGCTCCAGATAATTTTTAGACCTGTTGGGTATTTCACTCCATTTTGAAAATAATTGAGTGAAATTTCATTTAAAAAAAATTTTCACTCCCCATTTTGAAATTTATTGAATTTAAGTGAAAATATTCCAATAAATAGTTAAATGTTATTACTATAATTAATACTGTGTACTTAAATAAATAATCCTTGATACGCTCGGAAAAGAAAAGTTTTGAGTGAATTGAAAATCGTTTGCGTATCTTGTACGCACACTAATAAAAACAATTGCGTATTTAACCATTTTATATGCATAAAATACGCAAATACGCAGCTTATCTGGAGCACTGGAAGACTGATGAAATTAGGTGTTTTCCGTTCAACTATTATGTACATCTCTGAGGAACAGGGAATGGGTATCATGGGATGTGTCATAAAACATAAGGGTGAGGAGGTGTTTGTCAAGAGAAAAGTAAAATGCAGCCAGTCACTGCTATTACATTTTCTTAAACAGATTATTTTATATTTTATATTACGGTATGTAATTGATGAACAGCCACTAACGTCTTTGTGCAACTCATCTGGATGATGATCCTATCCAGTCTATTTGCCTAATTTTGTGGATTCACCCATTTCATAAGATTTGTTACAAGGTGATAAGACAGAAATTTTATTGTACTGAATGTGAGTCTGATTACATGCCAGGTGGGAGGTATGTAGCCCAGTGCACAGTAAAGCAATTGTCTTGACACATGGTCAGTTTTGGATCGATCCCAGTCGGCGGCCCCATTGGCTATTTCTCATTGCAGCCAGCGCTCCATGACTGTTAACAAAGATTGTGGTATGTACTATCCTGTGTGTGGGATGGTGCATATAAAAGATCTCTTGCTACTAATAGAAAGAGTAGCCCATGCAGTGACAACAGCGAGTTTCATCTCTCTTTATCTGTGTGGTCCTTAACCATATGTCTGATGCCATAAAATCATATATAAAATGTATTGAGTGTGTAGTTAAATAAAATCTTTTCTTCCTGATTACATACAATACAATAATTTTGCAATTTTTATATTTCTGAATTATTTATGCAATGATTCTGTATTGGATTTATTTATTCATAGTTATTACAATTAGATGTAAAAAGAAAGAAAGAAAAAGAGAGCTAAATATGGCATTTGTAACTATGATGCAGCACATGTAGCACCTACTGTGACAACTTTCTGGCAACATCCATATCTGGGACTGTGACAAAGGCCATGGAATGTGTTCCTGGAACATAGGAGTCGCCCATAATTGTAGATAATGTTCGACGAACAAGTGACAAAAACACTGGCATGAAGTAACTGCAGATCAGAAGCTAAAATAAAAAGAATCGTTATTAGCTTGAACAGAATTATTTAATCAGTTAACACTCTCCTCCCCACTCAAGCAAAATGTCTTCTTCTTAAAATATATTTTCTGGAGGAGTAGGACTAGACCTCCCTGTAAACATTGCTCTCCAGTTTAGCAGTCTAACTCCCTCTGCTAAAATTCCTTCAAATGCACACCAGTAAAGTTTTAACCCTTTAATGCCCGTGACAAAAGTAGCATGAACTGAGATAAAATATTTGTTTGTGAATAAACATAGCATCATTTGAAAACACATTTGAGTATATTTGAAATAAATATTTACTTTTTATTTGTTTTTAAATGTACTCATATGAGTACATTGGGCTGTACTTGTATGAGTACAAAAGTAATTATTACATCAGATTTTAAAAATATTTGTTGCAATCATAGAAAAAACATCAAATTCATTTAACACACCATTAGAACAATAAGAAGATCAGTGCAGAGAAAAGACTACAAGATAAACATGTTGCCATAGGTGCCTATTGTACTCAAACGAGTACACATTTAAATGTTTGGCTCTGTGCAAATATAAGTTTTATCATTCAAGTAAATTGTACTCATTTGAGGGATATTAGACATATATGGAAATTCTCAGGACTTATTCATTAGAAATAGTTCAAGTGTTTGTCCTTATAAAGTATGCACTCATTTGAGTACACTGGGCTTTAAAGGGTTAAGATAAAACACTGGTTCAGATCATGAAAATGCAATCTGCACTTTATAAAGTATTGCATATGACATCCTTTTGCTCTAATGAAATGTCTTTCCCCTTATTTAAAAATAAAAATTATGTTTTCTTCATATAAACAGCCTAGCTGTGTTGCTAGATAATTTTTTTTAAATTTTTTTAATACACACATACAAAAAAGGGTGAATGAAAGATTTTTCCAGAGAGGGGTGCAACATTTAACAAGTTCACAGTCTACAGTAGAGGGTAGCTTGTGTCACCTCCAGGCCTCCCCTTATTCATACTGATATGTAGAGGAAGGCTAGAGGAAACTATATAATGTAAACACGAACAAACCCGATGCACCTATACATCACCATAAAAAAGTACAGCACAGTTTTCTTTTGCATAGGGGTGTCGGGTTTAATGTCATGATTGAACTCAAGAATAATCAAACTAAAGCTCTGTAGCATCAGTTTTAGGAAACAATGTGTATTTTAGACACAGTAGCTTGTGATCATTTGGTTGTCGATGATTGCCAAAGCATTACATAAGAGTTTCCTCTTGCCTTTCCCTACATATCAATATCAATAAGGAGGCCTGGAGGTGACTCAACGAGCTACTCTCGATATACTAAGTCAAAACCTATACTAGCTCGCTTACCTCTTTTACTTTCGATCGACCGTTCAAAAACTGTGCTAAAAATCATTCAATCAAATTGCGCCTTCTATTTTTTTGGCGTTCAAAATTCAAAATTCAATAGCCCCAAAACACCCACCCGCCTGTTACCAACCCCGGTTGGACTGCTGGTGCTCCTTTGCATCTGCCAGTGCAGGCATCCCCCCTTACACCCCCCCCAACCTATCCGTCTTGGACGGA
>JAECMU010402368.1:0-10633 GCA_016106625.1 Dracogyra subfuscus
AGCGAGAAATAGCCCAATGGGACCACTGACAGGGATCGATCCCAAACTGACCGCGCATCACGCGAATGCTTTACCGCTGGGCTAGGTCCCCCATCCCCACCCCACCCCGATTACAGTATCACGCGTAGCGTAGCTTCAAGCGGTAGGACCGTAAATAGGTTTCCGTTGGAAAAGACGTTGTCATTTGTTTAATTGTTCTTGTGTGGATATGTAAGAAATAGAACGCTACATTCGTGTTCATTAGATACAATTTATCTTACCACTTGTTGCTTACAATACGTATGCAACTCGCTTTCGCTCGTTTAAAAACAACTCGATGTAAGATAAATGATATCTAACGGCCACTATAGTCTCTATATCTTACGCCACATTGAATGCTAGAGCGCATGTCAACATAACCAAACATCTATAGTTGAGGTGCCCTTAAAATAGCGATTACCTTCCGTTGGTAATGGAACGTTTTTGTTTTTGTTTTGCTGGGTTTTTTTATTTTATTTTTTTATTTTTTATTTTTTTACAGAAACATGGGCAAGCTAAGGCAGAACTACCGTTGCAGGTCTTTTCAACAAATGAACCATCTGACGTTAGAACATTCACTGTAAATGTGACGTCACAGACGAAATACCCATACATTAGTGTGACGTCAGAAAAGAACAAATCTACGATTAGCGTGACGTCAGATGTGACGTCAGATAACGCCTCGAATGGTATGACGTCAGACATACCTTTGATCTTGGCATATTCCCAGAATAATTCAGTTATCCAAAACATCACTGATGCTGCAAATATTGCTGTTAACATTGTCAATAATCCCGTAATCGGAGATCAACCAATCAGAAATAGCGGGACATCACCAGAGAACACACAATATGCCCATCTAGCCAGAGACAGCATCCTATCATCAACGCCGAGTCAGAGAGTTATGTTAAATATACAAGATAGAATTCCACATGATCAAATTCAACCATTTGTTCAGAACAGGGACACTCATAAATCAGGTATTCACACAAAACAAATTAAAAGTGATCAAACGCAAATGATTCAAAAAAATGAGCAAGGAGACAGTATTAGTATTTCACCTAAACGAACCAGTGACACCATCAGAAGGAATGACATTGTGTCATCACAACATCCCCTTCGACTTAAACTCGACAGGGACAGTGTTACGACACATCACAAACCTCGTCAAGTGCAGCTGCACAGGGACAACATACTTACACCTCAACAGACTCAACGCAACAGAGACAGTCTTACACTGCCTCAAATAATTCGGAAATTTACGGAACAGCAGGTCAATGGACAAAGAGTTTATCAAACTAAGCAACAAAGAGGTGTTACACACCATCGTAGTCCTTCCAGACATCAAGAAACTCAAAAACAGATGGTTGTAACAGCTGCTGCTAAAATATTAAATAAGAATGCCTCTCTACAAACTGAAAACAAACAAACAGTTAAGAAAATTCACCAGCAGATAACTCGTATCCGCGATCGTACACTCTCTGCTAAAATAATGGCTACCATTGCCATGCTTGCACGCCGAGTACAGACAAATGCATCCAACTTTAACAGAATATCAAATAATGGCATGAGCAGTGTTGTCAATAGTAACAATGCTCAGGAAGCAATGGTTACAGGTACTGCAGTTCTTCCAACCAAGGTTGGACCAATTCTGGGAAAGAAAAACAGGGTAGATACAAATGAAACTGTAGATTTACCGAAGTCAGTGAGAAGATGGAGACCTCGAGGTTTGATATCCAATAGCAGCGAGTCTGGGCATGTAGGTGGTGTAATACAGGCGTTACGCAATTTAATGAAGTCTTCTATTTCAAACACGAAACACAGCACTAATATCAGTAGAATAAGTAATATTTTACACAAATTTAAAAACATATTCAGAACTGATTTGAGACACGCCTCAACTCAAAATGTAAGGCAGGAAATGTCACTTCGTAAAGGTAAACAAGATGGGACACAAACAGATTGGATCCTACCAAGTGACAGCTATAATAGACATGCCCTAATTCAAAACGTAAGGAGGGAAATAATACCTGGTAAAGACAAACAAGATAGTATTACTAACAATCAGAACATACCAGTTAACAGCTATAATAAACATGTCTTAATTCAAAACGTAAGGAGGAATATAATACCTAGTAAACAAAAACAAAATATAATTAATAACAGTCAGAACATGCAAAGTGACAACCATGCAAACGTTAAAAATACTACGGTTGGTATGCTTAAAACGTTTGTTGATACAAAAATCATTAAAGCTACTCAGTCTGTTGAGCCTTTGTCATCTTCAGAAAGCTCCAACCAGAAACACTTAATAGGAATTAAATCTAATGTAAATACTCCATTTGATCAAAGGGTCGTGACTCTAATAAGAAACACACCAGCCATAGCACCAGGGATATACCTTCATGGTTCGTCTGCAGCCAGGGGTGACTCGCAACGTTTTGGAAACAATGAGAGGTCACAGCTCCATACTGATTCCTTTCCACATTCATTGTATCTTACAAACACAAAGGGAATTGCAGCCACACGGCAACAATCATCACCAGTTAGCAGACAACAAATTATGGACACAGAGCTGGCTGGTTCATTGCCAGAATCAGGGGTTATTTCTGCACATTCCTTTAAACCAGATTTGCACCAGACCTCTACAGGTGTGAAAGAGAAAAGACCATCGGTTGCCAGACATTTATCAGAATCTGACATGTCACAGGAATCCATGATTCATTCTGAAGTTCGTACGAATCCATCCGCTTCTCAGAATCGACAGATGCAGCCATTATTTCGTCCAGACGTACAAACAAAAGAGGCCATGGAACATGGACTGCTGTCAGTTGCTAGACACAAGATACCAATCACGTCTTCACAAATACAAACAGGAGAAGTTCCAGCATTTCACACAGATCCTGTGGCTCTTCAGAATCGTCATACGTTTTCAACCCGGCCATTATTTTCTCCAAATGTAGAAGCAAATGAGGCCATGAATCAAGAACCGCTGTCTGTCGCCAGACATAAAATGTTATCCTCCGTTTCACAGCGAAAGCGAGGGCGTACTTTTGAATTTCATATGAATCATTCTGATCATCAGGAACACTATAAATTTTCAGGTCAGCCATTATATCGTCCAAACATAAAATCAACCAAGACCACAAAACGAGGATTGCTGTCATCTTCCAGACCTAACATATCAGCTCCTACCTCACAGACAGAACCAAGGCGCATTGCTGCATTTCATGTGAATCCTCGGTTCCACCATACGTTTTCAGTTCAGTCATTGCTTTTTCCAATGATGAAAGAACAAATATCATTGACTAAAAGAATCTCATCAACTCCAAGACCCAAGGAAAGTCTTAAATCGATATTTGATTTGTTGGTAGCACAGGTTCATAATCCAGTTCCTGTAGATCCTATTTATCAAGATATGACAAAAGCTTATTTAGATCAGCCATCAGTACACCCAAGTATGAAACCGAGAGTAATCAGAAATAAAATCTTACCTCCAGTTCTGAGAAGTCGGCAAAGTGGTCCTAAAGAAAATAATGATTTAATGTCCCATTCAAGTAGCATGCATACACCATCATTTGCTGTAAGTCCAAATGTAATCAGGATGGAAAGGGAATCACCAGAAGCACAAACTCAACAGAGGTCAAGAACATTCATTAGGTCATTATTAGGATCTAGAGTTAATGCTGAACATCATCTAGAAACAAGCAGTTTGAAATCACTTTTCACCTCTTCCTCTACGCCATCACTCATCAAAGAATTCAAAGTAGTTGCAAGGAAACCAGTGTCATCACTTCTTCCAAATCACTTGAGTCTCAGTTCAGGCTCTGGTTCATTGTTTGGATCAGATTTTAATTCCAGACATCGTGTGGACACAAGCAATAGGAAAGCTGTCGCCACTAGCTCACACACTGGATCAATTATCCCATCTCTTATTACAACCAGGAGACCAAACGTAGCCATAAAAGGTAAATTATCTTTAATACTAAGACCTCAAGCTACCCGTGGTTCACCATCAGTTTCTGTTCATGGAAATGAGGAATTAGCTACTCCTGGTTCCATGACGCTTGCAAAGGACAAAGCCACTGGACATTTGAAACGCGAAAGATTTCCATTTATTGTAAAATATATACTTAGCAATAATAGTATGACAAACAGCAGTATTCCCTTTTCAACAAATCTGTCACTACTCTCTGCAAATTCTAACCACATGCAACGCATAAATGCTGAAAGACCGCCTGTCACATCAAAAACTAGTCATGGACATAGAAATAACCTAACGTTAGGTAATGCAAGACGTACTACACGTCGTAGATACTTTGTAAATCGAACAAGTTTAAATACGAGTCGAGGTACACAAAAGAAAACTCTAGATGGACGTAATATGGGTTCTAATGGTATATCAGCAATATCTCTTGGCAGCAGTACACCAATGCCTTACCGAGTAGTGGAGGAAAGTAACTCGGACAAATCATTAAGAATAAAGAACCACAACAGAGTGGATGGTATGTCTGCACAATTCAGATGGAATCCAAACCACAAAGCCATTAACAGTTTGAAGACTAGGGGTGGAGGTAATCGGTTGGGTGGAACTAACATGTCAAGAAGAAACAGGATTCACCTTCGTAGCCTACCACCATCATCTGCTGGGATAAATATGACTGGATCTGTTTACAGAAATCTGCCAGCATCTTCATTTGGAATAAATGTAAATCAATCACTTCAAGGAAATCTGAACATAGAAACAACTGCAACAATAGTGAGTGAAATTTCTCCACAAAATGTGTCATCATCAGCCAAAGAGATAAAAGAGAGTGAACGTTTGACATCAACCAATTTTACAAAAGCAAGTGAATTTCCTCCACGAAATCTTTCAGTATCAGTCAATGGGACAAAGGCAGTTGAAATTCCTCCACAAAATCTTACAGCATCAGCAAATTATACAAACTTGAATGAATATACTCCGCGAATTCGGTCCAAATCAGTCAATGGGATGAATGTGATTAAATCTCCTCCACACAGTATTACAACATTAGCCAATGATACAAATTTAAGTAAATTTCCACGAGGAAATGTTTCAGCACAGACTGATGGGACAAAACTGGATGGACATCCTCCAAGAAATATATCAGGATCAAGCAATAAGACAAAAGTGAGTAAATTGCCTCCACATAATATGTCTGAATCAGCCAATGATAGAATTTGGACTTCATCATCTGTTACAAATGTGAGTGGTACTCATCCTAGACATATTCAAGCATCACATATGGGAGTACAACTACAGAGCTCTTCTGAAAGTCTGCCTACAGTATCTAATGGTTCAAACATCAAAGAATCTAACACAAATCGGACAACAGTAACCAACAAAATAAAATATGGTGAGTCTGTAAACACAGATGTAGCAAACCAATCCAATGAACTAAACATGAGGGAAGCTATCAGCAGATATATACCAGAAGCACCCAGTGATAGAACAATTAATGTATATATAGGTAAAAGTCGACCAGCCACATACAAAAAGAGAGAAGTGAATGGAACTCTACATAGAAGTATAGCAGGTGTTTTCATTAGAACAGCAATAAATGAATCCTTTAATACAAATCAAAGCACTGGTCTACGAGAAATATCCAATACGACAGAAATTGGTGGATCTACTATTAAAAGTAAGAGTACTGGTCTACAAGAAATATTAAATGGTGCAGACATTGGTGGATCTACTAATAGAAATCAAAGTACAGATCTACGAGAAATTTCTAATGGTGCAAAAATTGGTGGATCTACTAATAAAAATCAAAATATTGGTCTACGAGAAATATCCTATGTTGCAGACATTGTTGGGTCTATTAACAAGACTCAAACCGAGGGTCTACCAAAAATATTCAATGAATTGAATGTTAATGAGGCTATGTATAGAAATCTGTCAGCAAAATCCAAAGTGATAAACGTGAATGGATCTATCAATCTCACAGCAATGTCGAATGCAATACAAATGAGCGAACATGTTCAGACAAGTGTACCAGCAGCCTCTGATAATATAAACGTGAGTGTGTCCAGGCAAGAAAATATAACTATGTTGTCTAATACAATGGAATCAAACAGATCTTCAAAAATATTTGTTCACCCAGCATCCACTGTGGTTAAAGATAGTGAATCTATTCATAGCACCCTACCAGAAACATCAAATGGAATAATTGTGACTGGATCTAAGGATATAAATATAACAATAATCTCCACTGGAGAAAAGGTGAATGGACCTCTTCGTACAAATATGTCAACATCGTTTACAGTAAAAACATTAAATGGACCTTCACAACAAAGAGTTCCAGCAGTAAATAGATCAAATAAACACAGTGAAGTTTTCAATAAAACTCTGTCAAAAACATCTAATGAAATAACAATGAGTCTTCAACATAATGATATGAATCTACCACCAGGATCCACCAAGAAAATCGTTAGTAGACTTATTCAAAGAAATAGTCCCGAAAAGACTACAGTAATAATATTAAATGGATCTCCAGCACAAACTATTCCAGCAGTATTCAACAGGAATAAAGACGATATATCTTTTCTAAGAACACAGTCAAAAGTATTTAATAGGATGCAAGTGAACAAATATATGAATAGAATTATTCCAACAATAAGTAATGGCATACAGGTCGGTGAACCTGTTATTTTAAATCTGTCAGAAGTTTCGACTGAGCGTATTCACAGAAAAAGGTTAACACCATCTACTAAAATAAATATTGGTGGATCTGCAGAACAAACTGTTTCGTTAGAATCTAATGGAACACAGGTGAGTGGAACTGCTACTGAAAACATTTCTGCTGTAGATACCTGGGTAAAGGATAGAGGACCTATTGATAGTAGTCTACCAGAAATATCCAATGGAATAAAAGACAGTGGACCCGTTGGTATGAAGTCACCTGCAAACACCACTGGGAAGAATGTGAGTGCAAAAATTGAGAGTAAATTGCCAGCATCACATATTCGAATACCATTAAACAGATTTCCAAAGCAAAATATGCCAGTAGAATCCAAAAGGGTTAAAAGCATTGGATTCATACACAGGACCCTGTCACACAATGGATTGATCGAGTCTATTAACAGAAATATCCCGGCAGCATCCAGTGGAGTCAAACATAGTGTTCGTAAGTTTATTAGGATGTTATCGCAGGTTATGGGAAGATCAAAAGCAAATGATAATAGAATGACAACAGCAAAAACATTAGCCTATCCAAACAGGCCACAGGCTGGTAACAAAGATAATGTTCAAGCACATTCTCGAATGTTCCACCTTGGTAGAATAGACACCATTCAACAAAATCCTACAACTGTAAAGATTAACAAAACACATAATTCTACTTTTAATCGAAATATTTCCACATTCCTAGATATGAAATCCGAGGACATCAGAAGTGGTGTTGAGCTGCTTAATAATTCAGTTAAATATAATGTATCGAAGATGATTAAATCCCCATCAGTTTATATCAACTCAGAATCAGTCAATAACAGACGAAGAATGTCAAGTAATCCCACCGACCATAGCTTTCAAAGTCTTGATCCAGCACTGTCTGTAATCACTGCAACAATTACAAATAGCAGTAAGCTTGACAGTGTTATTAGAAGGACAGTGAATAACCCAATCACAACGAGTCGTTCAGAGAAAACTACACTATCTACAATTGGATTAAGACGTTTTGATATTCAACCAGAAGCTTCCAGTAGGTTTATTAATCCTACCCATTTGAGTCTTCCAGTGCAGCGTAACCCGCCCAATCTTAGTCCATCACTATTTGGTACACACGTAAATGTTTTCATTAACAGTAAAAAGATGTTTGGCAGTCCCTCATCCAAGCAATCCACCGTCGGTGCAGCACCTTTTGGTACTAACGCTAAGGATATCATCAGCAACAAAAGAACCTTTAGAAATCCATCAAGTTTTACTTTCTCGAAAATGAGTGAACCATCCACCATTGGTCCAACACCTTTTGATACAAACTCAAAGGTTGTTATCATCAGTGGTAGAATGTTTAGGAACCCTCCACGTGTTCCAGAAACGAGTAAAACAAATGTCATTGGGCGCACACTGGTTGGTACCAACGCAAACCTTCCCATCAACAGAGGGAGAATGTTTAGGAATCCTTTCAGGTTTCGTCTCGTAGGAAATACTAAGAGTGTTACAAATTATCCCACCAGTCTGATTGGTACAAAGGAAGACAGAAATGCTAGAAAGACATCCAGTTTCTTTGAAATTAGTAAACTCAACACTTTCAGACCGACATTGATTAATATCCACCCAAAAACTGACAACACAAAGTTTGTCCACAGTAATGGTCGAATATTTAATAATCCCAGCATCTTTAGATTTTTAAAAGAGAATAAACACTCCGCAGACAGCCCAATAGTGATCAATGTCAATCCAAAAGCTTTCATTGATAATAGAGCTATATTTAATAGCCCAACCATCTTTAGATTTTTTGAACAGACCAAGCCTTCCACGGTCGACTCAGCACTAGTTAATCTCAACCCAAATATATTTAGTAACAACAGAGATATATTTAATAATCCTGGAGTCTCTAGATTTGTTGAAGGGACTGAGCCCTCTACAGTCGACTCTACACTAATTAATGTCAACCCAAAAGTCTTCAATAATAACAGAAAGTATTTTAATAATCCTAGCTTGTCTAGCACTTTTGAAAGGGTTAAGCCCTCCACAACCAGTCAAACACTAGTTACTGTCAACCCAAAGGTCTTCAATAGCATTAGAGAAACATATACTAATCCTAGAATCTCTAAATATATTGAAATGATTAAGCCCTCTACAGTCAGCCCAACACTAGTTAACCCAAAAGTCTTCAACAATAATAGACAGTATTTTAATAATCCAAGCATCTTTAGATTCTCGGGAAATAGTCAAACCTACACACATCACCCAGCTTCGAGATCAGGGATTTGGCCTCGTGTTCAAGGGTCATTATTTATTCCAAGTCATAGAAATCAAGGTCGTGTTATTTCAAATATTTCTGATCTGAAAGCTGATACTCTGCGCAGGTCTTCTGCTGGTCGTATTTTGTTGCAAAAATTCCAGCAAGGAACAGCCATCAGATCTGTTCCTGTTTATATGGGTCGCAGGACCCTCATGCCAGGCTAAATCTGCAATACTAAACATACTTCACACACGCATACATACACACACACACACACACACGCACACACGCACACACACACACGCACACACTAAATATTACGATTATCATATATCAGTACATAGTAGTTATGCTCTTTACACAAATATTACAATTATCATATATCAGTGGATAGTAATGCTATTCCTTATATCAATATTAAACTTATCAGATGTTAAATCATAGTAATTATATTCTTTATATAAATATTACAAGTACCATATCTTAGTGCATGGCAAGTATATTCTTTAAGTTAGTGCATAGTAATGATATTCTTTATATAAATATTACAAGTACCATATGTTAGTGCATAGTAATGATATTCTTTATATAAATATTATAAGTATCACATGTTAGTGCATAGTAATGATATTCTTTATATACATATTACAAGTACCATATATTAGTGCATAGTAATTATATTATTTTAGTTAGCGCATAGTAATGATATTCTTTATATAAATATTACAAGCATCATATGTTAGTGCATAGTAATGATATTCTTTATATAATATTACAAGTACCATATATTAGTGCATATTAATGATATTCTTTATATAAATATGACAGGTACAATATGTTAGTGCATAGCAATGATATTTTTTTATATAAATATTACAAGTATCATATGTTAGTGCATAGTAATGATATTCTTTATATAAATATTACAAGTACCATATATTAGTGCATAGTAATGATATTCTTTATATAAATATTACAAGTATCATATATTAGTGCATAGTAATGATATTCTTTATATAAATATGACAAGTACCATATGTTAGTACATAGTAATGATAATTAGTATATAAATATTACAATTAGAATGTATTAGATCATTGTAATTATATTTTTAAATATATAAACATTATAATTATCATTTATTCGTACACAGTAGTACTCCCATGACGTGTTATACAGAAATATTTAAAACCTAGGCCCGTGCTTATAAAGCTTAAAGTCTAGATTTTAATAAAGTCCAGACTTTAGCGTAATGCTATTTGAATGGCGTTGCCATGACGTTATTAAATTCTGGACTTTACTAAAGTCTAGACTTTAAGGTTTATAAGCACAGGGCCTGATAAATATCATTTACAAGATGTTGGTACATATCAGTTATATACATAAACTTCTGACACTTCAATATGTTTTTGTTTTTGTTCTTATTATATATGTTTGGTTTTTATCTTTTTTTGTTTTCTTCATCTCTCTGTTACCCTCTCTGTCTCTCTCTGTCTGTCTATCTGACTCTATCTATGTCTGTCTATCTCTATCTCTGTTTGTCTCTGTCTTTATCTATGTCTGTCTCTGTCTAACTGTCTGTCTGTCTCTTCCTGTCTCTAGTCTGTCTTTATATCTATCTTTGTTTGTTTCTATCTCTGTCTGTCTGTCTCTGTCTGTCTGTCTGTCTGTCTGTCTGTCTCTCTCTC